>JAAGNO010022680.1:0-17071 GCA_033439905.1 Ceryle rudis | reverse complement strand
CCAGTATTTGTTTTATTGAACAAATTTATTTATTTATAATTAGTATTATATTCTTGAGTCCATTTCAGAACTGAAAGAAGTCGGTTAAAGGTTTCATCCCCGGGTTTGGTTTTTTTTCCCTTTCCTCTCTGAGACTGTTCACCCCATTTTGTGTGCCAGCACAGACCAGTACTGTGATGGCCCTGGCCAGGGTGGACACGGGGACGTGGGTACCCTGATTGTGTCACCAAGGAGACACTTGGTGCTAAAGTCTTCACAGTCCTTTCCTGCTCATCACATGCTCATACTGCAGGATAATGGTATCATGCTTTACCAAAGAAAGGTTGCATGAGGGGATGTGATTTTACAGTCTGCCCAGCAGAAGGCAGTCAGGTGAGCTCCAACAATACTTGCTTATCTTATCCTCCTCCCATCAGAGGAAGCTTGCAGAAGTTCTCATCCCTGCCATGTCACAAAAGGTACAGAGGAGGTGGTTTAGGAGGTAAAAAAGGAGGACTTGGTTTTTAAATTCACAGAAACATAGTGAGTCAGGAAAGGTTTCTAGAAGAGACAGATACAATAATAGCACAGCCAATTTCTTTTGATCTTTCCTGAACATGTTCATTGTATCTCTTTCTGCTGAATGAATCCCGAATTTTCTCAGCACAGGCAGAGTTTTGTCCTGTGAACCCACCCCCCACAGAAACAGAGATATATGACATTGTTATAACAGAAGTCCCACCTGTATCCATCAAACCCTAAGTCTCTGCTATGGATCGTGAGCAGGGAACAGAAGACCATGTCCTACAGTGAGAGCTAGAATCAGGTAGGGGAAGGTGACAAACACACAACAGAGATGCTGAATCAGTAGAGTTCAGTGGGAGTATGGTTCCCAGGCTAGCCAGTGCTGAGAGCCTCCAGCATGAGAAGCAGTCCTTAGGGTGTGCCTTGCTGCTGGTCCAGCTTTCTTGAGGGAGAAGTTGTTCTCATCATCTGTCAAAAGTCATCACCTGAAACGCCCCAATCTCTTGTTCAGCCCTGGGGTCATTCCACTGCTGCAATGAATTTGTGCCAGGCAGGGACTCTGTTGATTGCATCTGGGAAAAAAAAAAAAAAAAAAGTAGTATTTTTTACTTCCAGCTATCACCAGTTTGAAAACTGCTTCTCTGTTTGACAGGCAGTGTATTGACTTGCTTCTACTCATTCTCAAGATCTCACCAGAAGCTATTTGTTCTGTTTCCAGCTGAGATAGAGTTAAAATTCTTCCTAGTAGCTGGTACAGTGATGTGTTTTGGAAGAGAATAATGTTGATAACAGACCGATGGTTTAGTTGTTTCTGAGCCCTGCTTACACTAAGCCAAGGACCTTTCAGCTTCTCACCCCACCCCTCCACTGAGGAGGCTGGGAGTGCACAAAAACCTGGGAGGAGACACAGCCAAGACAGCTGACCCAAACCAGCCAAAGGGATATTCTGGACCATATGGCATCATGTTCAGCCTATAAACCAGGGGAAAGCTACTTGGGAACCGGCTGGGCATTGGTCAGCAGGTGGTGAGCAATTGCATTGTGCATCACTTCCTTTGTATATTTTTATTTCCTTTTTTTTTTCTTTTTTTGTCCTATTAAACTGTCTTTATCTTAGCCCCTGAGTTTTACCTTTTTTCCAGTTCTCTCCTCCATCCTGCTGTGTGAGCGAGTGGTTGTGTGGTGCTTAGCTACCTCCTAGGGTTAAACAGCAACAGTCCTTTTTGGCACCCAGCTTGGGGCCCGAAGGGTTAAGATAACCACAGATCTGACCAGAATATGTTAAAACAAATTTGTTATAAGTGTTCATTATATTAGTTTAATAGTCACTGGTCACAATGTTGACTTACTTGCTCTCAGAGTTGTGTTATGTAACACCTCACTTGCTCTATGTGTTCCCATTTGTGCTGTTTGTCATTCTGGGGGCTGGATTAAGGTTACAGTTTTGCTATAATGTGCAACACTGGCTTATGATATGATAAAATTACTGGTTGTGAGACCAATCTTGTGTTCGTACTCAGCATTGCTGTCATCTCTGTTCTTTGGGAACCATCTCTTCGAAACAATTAATAATTACACTCTTTACCTTTTCTCCTTGGAGAGACAGTCTGTGAGGGAGACAAGAAGAGACACTTTCCCCAACTCCTGCAGCTTCCCCTTCTCCTCCAGGCTTGTTACAATAGTGCTTGAGTATTTTGAATATCCTTGATATGTTCAAACCAGCATGTTCCTATTGCTGAAGCTCTAGAATGTGTTTCAGGTCTTGTTTAAGGTTAAACAATTGTTTAAGAATACCACTCAGAGATCTGCCCTAAGGATGGATAGTTATGAGAGACAGGGTGTGTGGGATAGTATGGGCAAGTATCTAGGACAGTGGACACCTCCAGTGTTTTGGAACTTCACTCCCAACCAGGTGTAGTCCATGCTTACCAAGACCTTTTCAACACTATTCAGTATCTTCAAGGGGAAGAGGTCTCTGGAGCTGATGACAAAACGACGGGCACTGCAGCTACTCCAACCCTGGCAACAGACACTGAAGCTGAACCAGAGAACCAGCTTGTGCCAGTATCAGTCACCCCTATACAAAGGAAGAAATATTGGATGTGAAAGTCAGCTTATTTAGTAAGAAAAACTTCTACTAAGAAGGAGAAGGAGAAGGAGGAAGAAGTGAACAAGGCAGGCTACTCTGAAGCAGGGCCATCATGAGAAGAGGAGGAGGAAGAGGCCTCAAGCAATAAATGAGGTGGTAAACACCCGATCCCTATCCCTGAGTCAGCTGCAAGATACATGAAAAGATTTCAACCATTGTCCAGGCAAACACATTGCCACCTGGCTGCTCCAGTGCTGGGATAATGGGGCCAGTAGCCTGGAATTAGAAAGTAGGGAAGCCACACAGCTGGGATCCATGTCTAGGGAAGGGGGCATTGAGAAAGTGATTGGAAAAGTGGTACAAGTCCTTAACCTCTGGAGATGACTCCTGAGGCATGAAGGAAAGGTATCCCTTCAAGGAAGGGACATCTTGAAGGAAGATGTTAATGTCACCCAGGCATGTGGACCACCATGTACAGAGGTATCCAGTACCTGTAGAAATTAGGCATGCTGGAGGTGATTTACGGTGACCTGGACAGTAAGCAGTTATTGAAAGTTCCAGATGATGTCAAGTGTACATGACCCATGTGGCAGAAGTTTGTGCAGAGCAATAGACCAACTCATTGGCTGTAATGTCCTGGAAGGATGAAGAGGGACAGACATGAATTGACAGGTCAACTCTGGCAATCTGAAGAAAGTCTTTGGTGGTCCTCCCTACAGATCTGCATCTCAGTTGTGGAAAAACTGACCCGGGAGTTCCAGCAATTCAAAGAGCAATTTGTCCTACTCCCCACCTGTACGGACCAGTATCTCAGCTATTAGGATTAAGTGTTGTTCTTTTCAAGAGAGAGTATAGGGGGTACAGACCATGAGCCACTCTGGTTTTAACTACCTGACCATGGAGAGGACATGAGGAAGTGGGATGGAAAATCTACCTCGAAACTAGAGGTTAAACCACGATACTATTCAAGTTGACACTCTTTCTGTGACAAGGGACATCCTCAAACTTGAAACTGCCCATTTTGGACCAGAGATGTCTACTCCAAGGCCTACAGCTTGGCTTTTCATAAAGACCTGCACAATTTGCAAAATTTGGATCCAGCTGCTGTTTCAAATGAATGCAGCCAAGACCATACTAGTGAGCTCAAGAACATTATTGTAGCCTTTTTGCTGCAGTGCTGTGTTTTTGTTTCCACTTAGAGTAAAAAAAAAAAAACCTGACATATATTGAAGGAAATGTTGGAGATCTCATACAGATGAAGAAGATACTTGTGTTAGAGGCATGGGGACAAATTCTCTGTTAGGGGACCCTTTAGGAGAGAGCTTGACTTGCAGAGGTGGGATGTTCCTTTGGCCAAAAATCCTGTGCAGTTCTTTCGCCCTGCTAAGTGAAAAGTTTTGTGCTCTCTCTCTCCTGCCACAGTCCTTAATTGTAAGTAAAAATCTTTCCACACGTGGCTGAGATCTGTCTGTGGCCTACCAGCATTCATAGCAATTGAATTCAAATTTCCTCTTATTTGATGGTTTAATAATACCCTGCATAGCATTTCATGCTACTGTTATACTTGCCACATCTGGTGCAGAATGAATATTGCTCCCTTACAAAGCTGGAGGCTGGGATATTTATGAAAACCTTCTTTAATGCTGAGTTCATTGTTGATTTGTTTAGTGTTCCCCTTTCACATCTGTTTCACTTAAAGAAAAAGACAACTCTGAAAAAGAAAGGGAGAAAAGGCAGTTCCTGTGGGCTCCCATTAGTGTTCTTGATGCTCTTGGTCCTGCTTACCTGTAGCTCAGGTGAAGTCAAGTTGACATCCAATGCCTGTTGCTGTATCTGGCTGAGCCATATTGATCTTTATGTATATATTCCCTTAACTTCATGGGGAATATTTGACCTCTGAAGAGTCTGAGCAACAGTCACAGCCTGGAACAGTAAAGGTGTCTTTTTTGCATTTGCCACAGGGAGCTGCTGAGCTGCATTTCAGCCTATTGCTCCCTGCTCCAAAGGCAGCTGTGTTGCAGCAACGGCAAAAGAAACCCCAGGTCAGAGAGCTACTAGTTTAAACTGAAGCAGACATGGAATCACTTCTTGCCACAAGACAAAGAGTATTACTCACACAATGTGAACAAGATCTATCCCAGGGCTTATGAAGACTGTCAGATTTGCACACGTGGATAAAAGGCATTAAGGAAATCTCCCATATTTTTTCAATGTGTTGTCTTTTCTGGGACTTGCCCATTTGCTGGGTTTGTGCTCTCATGCTGAATGCATTTTGAAGCTCTCTTCAAGTGCTCTGTATTTAGCTGGCTTCCAGGCAGGCACCTCGCGTGACACAGTCTGTCTTGTTGGCAGTCTGTGAAATATTTTGCCATTGTTCTTTTTCATTTGGCACACAAGTGTCTGCACACAGTGTCCAGAATAGCCAGGTCTAAGTCACAGATGACATCATGGTCTCTGGAAGAAAAACTTCCTCAGGGAGCAGGGACGGTACATGTAACTTTGGGATAACTACAAAACATATCCTCTGTTTTCTGTAGAAAATGAAAAAAATATGCTCAGAAAGATAAAAGGGAATAATAATGTTGACAACTAGCAGATGATGAATTTGATGAGGCTAAAATCAATGTGATTGTACTTTACACTGTATCAGCAATTACATCTGAAGGATGAGCCCCAGCTTGCAGTGAATTCATCCTTGTGCTGTGGTGGCCCTTTCCCTCTTACAGGGGGGAAAGTGTGGACCAGAATGATTCAGCAGCCACTGACCTGAAGGGAGGCAGGGCTCCTCAGCAAGCCTCCTCTCCTAGGAACATGTCACTTCCAGACTAGAGCCTGCTGGACCCAAGGTTCTGATCATGGTTCCCTTCCCCTCCCTTCCCTCCCTTCCTTCCTTAGCTGACTGCTGGTAGCAAACAGTAAAATCCCTCTTTACTGATACTGTGGTGGGAAGTTTCACTGATTCCTTCTGGTTTCCAGGAAATATTGAAAACTATGAGGGAGGGGAGAAACAGCTGTGAGGGAGGGAGGAGGAACACAGCAGGAATTATTCAACTATCCTGGGAGATTTTCATCCTTCAGCTAATAACTGAAGCAGAATATAACAACAGAATTAATTTTAAACTGCCTAAACAATCAAAGAGCAATTACTTCCCTTAATTACAAGTAAGAGGGGAAAACAATAGGATTTAATTTCAATGAGATCTCAACCAACGCAGCTATGATTTTTATTTAATACAAAGGTGACACAACTTCCTGCTTTGTGATACTCTTATGTGCCTGAAAGCACTGTGCTTTATCTTCACCACTGACACAATAAACGATGGTATGGACTTTGCTTAATAGTCAGCACCTGACTGGAAAATAAACCAGAGCCTTACACTGTGTTTTTTAATTATAATCCCAAATCTATAGAGCAGTATCTGCTCTCAGTGCCAAAGTTCACTGGGAGAACCTGGCACTAAGCTGAATGATGCTCTGTTTTGGTACTATGCAGTAATAATATTTTTTTTTTTTTAACACCACCACCGTTCCCCAAGCCCCCTCAGTATCACAGTTCTTTTACAGAGCATATGGCTAACTCAGTCTCTCCCTGGAGGGGCTGAGGGCTCAGTGAGGGGAGCATGAGGAGGGGATCTGGGGTACTCCTGGGCTAGAAAAACTTACTGAAATCTGGGTAAACAGAAAGGGAAATGTAGAGCAAAAATAACAGCTGGATTAGTTGGCTGCTGGAGCACTGCAGGCGAGCTGGTGAGTGGCACAGCTGTAGAAGAGTTTTGGCTTGTTTCTTCCAGCTTTTTTTTGTCTTTGTAGTTGCAGTTTATTTATTTATTTCCTAGTATTTTTAGCATTATTCCAGTTTGGTAGCATTTAACCTTGCTGCTATAATAACTGCTGCAGAAATTGTCACAAGGGAATTTATTCTGTCTTTGTGCATATGTTTGTACAGCATGAAATAAAGAAAGCTTGAGGCAAGCTATTGAACAACAAGGAAAAGACAAAATATTGACTCACCAATTCAGTAAGCATCATCTGCCTAGTGTGCCGAATAAGGCGCGGGTCCTATAAGAAAAATCTCCCTTGCTCATGTTATTAAGGAATATCTCATAGGGCAGAGAAACAGGAGGTCTGGAGACAGCTGCGTGGCCTAAAGTAAACCTGATAATTTTTGATTACTTGACTTTGCAGCATGTGAATATATAAAACTCATACATAATTCATATAGGTTGGCAAAGGAACTGGAACTGATACACCCAGACGTATATTTCCAATTCATGTAAATCAGTGGTAGTTAAATTCTTGGTGTTAGTGGTTCCATTTATTCTCGTCTTGGTACTTGTTGCTCTTAGAGTAGCCCCTTCTGATGTCCTGAGTCACTTCAGGAGAAGAGGACACAAGGATCCAGCTTTAGCTTCTCCAGGCAGCTCTCTCAGTCCCATGCCTCCGTTGTTGTCAAGGAGACATATCTCTGGCATACGTCTTCTCTGTAGTGTCTCTTCTTAGTATGCTTTTCCATTGCTATGGAGACTATCAGAAACTCATTTAGCAACTCCCAGTGCCCCACAAAGAACATGTATTTCATAACTCACTGCTCAGAACAAGGAGTGCTGTTTAATTTTGGCCTCTCACCTGCACTGTCCAACCTGGCTACACCAGGGACTGTCTGTGCTGAGACTTTCTGAACTGGCACAACACAGCTCTAGGGCAGGGTTATAAAAAGGTGTCTTCAGTGGGGATGGTTTTGAAGGTGAGGCAAACTTTGCATGTGAAAGGTAGCCGAAGGCTTGCCCTGGCTATTTGGTGTGGCTCTCCAAGTTCAAAACCCTCATTTTCCATGTCTTCAGCTTGAGTTCTGATGAATTCTCACCCCATTGCTATCTCTGGTAAAGAGACTGCTTCAGATCAAGGAGTGTTTGCATGGTGTAGGTGAACTATAGGTCTGGAGACCTTAAGGATTTCCTAATAATTTATTTTGAGGTGACATAATTGCACAAAAGACTATTAAGAAACAAGTCTCCAATTAGCATGAGGGACTGAACTTGCTGGGATAAGAGCAGAAGCTCACAAACTTGAGGATTGGGGCAGAGAACAAAGGTATGGTGGTCTTTCATGAATGATACATGAAGCTAAACAGACAAAACCAAGGAAAACGTCTACATATAATGGTGCAAAAGAGAGGGAAACAGAACCGCTCTTCTGGTCAGCGTTGCATGGCAGGAGAACGGAACCATGCAGCAGGACTAGCAGAAGTACACTGAGAGGGAAGATCTGTGGCTTGGTGTGACCAGCTCCCGAGATTGTCAGCATCTTGAGGCTACAGATGAAGGCTGTGTGCCCCTCAGGGCAGCACCTGAGTTCATGTCAGTCGAGCAGTGGCACTTTGACTCCTAGAGAGCAACGGGGCAGTTGTGCTAGAAGCAGCATCATCTCAACAACAGAAGTGGCAATAGCAGGCTGGAGGAACTTAACTGTGTGCTGGCACTATGCACTCTGACCACTTTGGCCAGTGTAGAAGTGTAGGCTTTACTAAGAAAACCAAGACATAAGAGAACATATCATCTGGGGTTTACAACAGCTGGTACACTGGAAAGTGGTCACTGCTGGGCTGGAGAGCCAGCAAGCAGTGGGTTAGAGTAGACCAGAATATCCTCTCTTCTGAGATAGGAGGGAGAGTAATCCTTGCAACCTGGTCCAACATGGACTCAGTACTGTGGGAAGACTCCTTTCAAAGGGAATGCAAGTGAGCAGGCAAAAATTAGAAATAAATAGGGCAGCCTATAAAATAAAAAAATAAAAGTTCCACATTCAAGTTGAGAATTATGGCCTCTCTCATGAGCTCTGAGGTTGATGCTGAGATGGCAGCTGAGGCTGCAGTTCCCAGCTCCCCACCCTATTTCCCCACTCCAGTGCATGCACAGTCTGACGTATTAGCATAATCTTCAATTCCAGTTTGCATTAATATATCAGTCTATGCCCTGCAGAAACTCAGGAACAGATATACTATCATTTGGCTACTGGGACTAGAAGGCCATAGGAGGGCTCTGAGCTGGGGACAGTAACTCCGTTACCCTCCCTGGGTAAATCAGAGCCCACCCACACCCAGAAATCTGTAAGTAATCAGATAGTCTCCAAATCACAGCCTCAGTGCAAGACAGAACCATAAATATTCAGCAGTTACTAGGAACAGCTGAACCCAGCTAAAATAATCTAAATAGGTAAATAAAATGGTGTAATCAGTTGAGGCATTTTACAAAAATGTAAATCAAATTTATATATTTTACTAAGGCACATGAATTGTAATGAAGTAGGGTTTGGGGAACCGAAAGGAATCGCATACACCCTGTCACTTCTGCAAATCTCTGTCTATGCACTGATTTAAAAAAATCAGTTAGTTACTGGTGAAGCTGGACTGTAGCCCACTCAGCGTACAGGAGGCACATCCTGAAAGTACCCTCAGTGTTAGGGAGCCAACACACTCCAGGCGACACACTCACAGGCTGAGGAGGATGAAAAGAGGAGGGAAATGCATTAAAAATCTACCCTGAAAAATTGATTTTGGTACTTGTTACAAGTGATGGGTTGCTTTGTAATTTTCTCCAAGTATAATTTTTAATCACATGAAACTCAAAATTTAAAGGTTGTATTTCATTCAAACTTAGATGTTCTTGTTTCCAACTTGGACTCCAGATTTAAAGGAAATCAAGTATGTTGATCCAGCTGGTGTCTGTAGAAGTGTATGTGTATGTATTTATACACCATACGCACAAATGCATTTCAGAGGGGCATCTACACTGAAACAGCAACTACCTGTGCAGCTCTGGTTTATACCATTACATTTCTCAGTATCATTTTTTGTCTCATCATGGGTTTTCTTCTCAGCCTTTAAATGCTTAGTTTGTCCTTTAGCTGTGTGTTGGTGAAAGCTCACAGACAGGATTTATGGATTTGCAAACACGTCATTATGGGGTTGGTGGAGTGGGTCTGCATGCTTGGAGCTGAATTCCATTTATCTGGAGAGTAGGTGTTTAACTAATGGACACATCAGACATAGAATAAATGCAGGGCAGCTTCTAGTGTCAGTGTTTTACAAAAACATCTGAATGAATGAGCTGAGAGAACAAAACATTGACTGTTTTTATATTCAGTGAACAGAAATAACAAGAAAAAGGACCATGATGAAACACTATCTTCGTGCTTTGCTGATTATTTCAAGGTTAATTTTATTCATTCTGAATGATCACTGTATCTGCAAGATTGAGGAACAAGTTCAAGGAACTGAGAGAATTAAGTAATTACAAACCATAGGTTGAAAACAATCTAATTAATATCTCAAATAGGATTTTAAAGGAACTTATGTGAAAGACAGCAATAAATTTATGTCACTTATCAATTACTTTCTAGCTGAACGAAAGGATGACCATGTTTGTTAAAAGGCCTTTGGGTTAAAGGGCTGTAATGCTGCTGTGTGAACGTGCTGCTCGAGCTGTGGTTCAAGGAAGACAGCTGTGCTACAAGGAACTGGGCAAAAGTATAGTGCAAACTATGGTCTAGAAAGACAAGGAAAGAAAGAGAAGAAAAGTGATGTGCTCTGGTTAATTCTGTTTTAAATGATGAAGCTCTCACAGACTTCAGCCTCTTGGGCTCTTCTACAGCAGAATTACTAGACTTAACATTAAGTTATGCTCCAAGATCCCAAATAGATCAAGTTCTCACTGTGCTAAACGTAAGGAAATATGTAATTTCTGACTAGAATGCTTAACAATATACAGAGTTTTATAGAATAACACATTTTTTTTTTAGAGGAGAAATCACAAGTATTGGGGGCTAAGAAGTATCAATTATGTGTAAATCACAGAAAGAGAAGTTAAAAGATTATGTCAGTTCTGCACGATGAGATCTGTTTTATGTCTTCTGTTTATTTCTGATTAAATCCTTGGACTTTTCTCTGTCAATACACAAAACCCCTGAATTTTATGAAGACTGCAAAAGAGAAACCTGCAAATTGGGAAAAAGTCAGAATTCAGGTTGACTAGGAATAATGTATGCTTTTTATGCACAAGAACGCATGCTATTTTTTTCATTGTGGCCTGGAGATGAGTCAAAACTGTGTACTGAAGGAAGCTGTGGTTTGTAAGGCTCTTCTTAGAGAAGCTGGAAATTGTAGTGATTTAGATAGGGCACTACAGGAAGGTGATTTGGCACTTAGAATGCATGTATGTT
Source organism: Ceryle rudis (assembly GCA_033439905.1). Lineage (NCBI taxonomy): Eukaryota > Metazoa > Chordata > Aves > Coraciiformes > Cerylidae > Ceryle > Ceryle rudis. Next base: position 6,261 of record JAAGNO010022680.1, on the reverse strand, counting down.
TGAGAAATCATATTCTCTATTACATAATGCTAGACAGCTCTCCCACACCGCGCCTTTCACAGGCTCAAATGAATACCATGTCTTTGCCCTGATTGTATCTGGCAGTAGAAAATTATTCTCATTTGATTCAGCTTGAATTGTGTCATCATTTGTACACAGCCTTCCTCACAAAAATAACACACAATAGCAACTATGCAGGTGAGATTTCAAGCAAGTAGTGCCTGGGGCCTCAATTTCCCCCTGTGGAGACTTTGAACCCTCCTGGGTTTGCTCTAGATAGTGCCAGGCGACTGCATCCACAGGGATGCCCGTCCTCCACAGTGCCAGGCAGGAAAGCCACGGGTGAGCTGGAGCAGAGCGACTTCTGCAGCTGCTGACCCTGAGTTTACCTCAGCTTATCCACATATCACAAGTGTAGAGTCCAACTCCATGTGTTTCTGTTGTGTTTTTCCACTCTGATAGCATGTTATCACGTGAACATCCAGAGGCATGAAAGACACTGTCTTTTTATCTGGTTTCTTCTAGAAGCAGCGGTTACATGGTCCCTTGGCCAGCAGGTGGGCTGTGGGTCCTCTAGTAATAACTTCTGGTCTCACTGACCAAAGAGGTCAAACACCTTGACTTGTGAGTTTCCTCAAAAAACACCCTTGAGAAGGACTCTGAGAAAATCTGTGTGGGACTTGAGAAATGTGTGTAGAATTGACAGATAATCTGGCTGTACTTCACATAAAAAATCAGTCTCACGGAAGACTGCCTAGGTCAGAGCAGTGAACTCTGGTGGATAAGGAGCTGCTTCTTAAATCCCTCTCTGAAACTCGCCCTATGGCTTCTCCCTTTTGTGCACTGATACTCTTTTATCTCATAAAGGCTGGTTATCAATCTGTCACTCAAAGTATGACCAAAGTGATATCTCCAGTGATATCATCAGAGTCCTTTCCAGAGCCTTCAAGAAAAGACAGAGAGATAAGAACTTGGTAATGCTAATATAACACATTAAAAAAACAGGTAGGAAAATAAGCCTAGAAAAAGAAGTTTAAATTACAGAAGATTAAAGGATAAATACCTTGGGTGAGTTTACTGTATGTTTCACTTCTAATTGAACTGCACCTCTTAGACCAATTTTTCTTATTGATAGTGGAATGCTATGAAAATTATGATAAGCACCAAACAAAGATAAATTAACAAGTTGGATTCATTACACCATCCAAACAAATTTTCCTGGGTTTATTAAGCCTTAAGGGCTTGATACTTTCCTGGCAGCCTTTTTCAAATTACCCCTCCAACAAACATGATATAAACTTGGGTCTGTAGAGCATGAAAATTTATGTGAGAGTGCAATTATTTTAACAGATGGAAATTCTCTGATTCACCAGAAAGGTGAAGCATCAAGTACACAATCAATTTTTCAAAAGGACTTCACAGTATAATAGTCTTGTACTATTGGCATGCACAGTAAAAGATAACTGCTTCTTGCTCCAACCTTGTCTTTTTCTGCAGTGCAGCACAGCGAACGCCAGCTCTGTTCCAGCATTGTGCAGCATTTCATAATATGCAATTGCTCCTAAGTCCTGATTCAGCTTTTCACTCTTGCAGGATGCAGTGTTTCTCATTAAGCTTCTGCCCAGGCTCTCCAGAAATAATGCAGGCAGCACAGATCTCCCAACAGCTGCCAGTCAAAACAACCAACTCTTGCAGCAACATGAACTAATCCTCAGCCACAGTGTTTGGCTTGCAGATAACAGAACTGCTTGGGCAGGACCTTGGGTACGGCGCTGTCTCATGAACAGAGGAGAGGGAACTGCTTCTTGTGGCACACATTTTATCCGGTGTGAGTAAAGGCATACTTGATTCTCGGCCAGCGCTGTGTACCAAACACACATCCAACCATTCTACAAAGAGTTTGATTTTCAGAGATGTTGAGAAATATTTTTAACAGAGTTGCTATGATGCTGTCAATTTAACTACATGACGCACTGCGTGCAGACTACGACTTTTGTTTAAAGCATTCTGTGTGCCTTCCAAAACTCATCAGAAGATTGCCGTGGTTTCTGCTCTCTCAAAGACCAGCCTGGAAACTGCTGCTTTGGGCTATCTCACCATTTTTACCCTGACTGAAATGTAACAGTTGTATTTGTATTTGTCATTGGATTGACAAAAAAATTTACTTTTCTACTATTTTTCCTTGGACATTTCAAGATCTAAATATTTAAAGAGCTACAACTGTTTTAGGCCGTGTATTTATCAGGTCAAAGTAACCTCAATGACTACTTGTTTAGGAACCAGTCACTTAAATAGAAGTGCTCAGTTGATATATTATATACGATTGTTCCTGGTAATACGTAAATAATATCTAAGACATTGAAGAAAGCTTATAGCTAATAAACAGAAAAACACGCTGTTAATAAACATAACAACAAATAGTAACAAAAATGAAGAAACAGCTTATACACACAAGCAAGGACGTCTGTAGTCCATGATGTATTAAATCTATAGTGAACATCTATGACAGGAAGTCAAATATTTACTCATATACTGTACATAATGCTACCATACCTAGGAGATGTAAAATGCCTTGAAGATGTAATAGCCTTAAAGAAATTCAGCAGAGCAAAAACGAAAGTTCTAAGACAGTTAATATATTGTATTTGTTGCAGTGTTCTAGAGGAGTACTCTTCAGTAAAAGTTATCCTCTAAAAGACCTTGAGGAAATGGAACAGATGGTTCCATGTGTATCCCACTGAAATTCAAAGTGGTTTTATAAATACTCAGAAAAAGCAAAATTTTCCATAGTCTTTTATGTAAAGCTAAGAAGGTAAAGGATTATTTTTGTTACTACTTAAATCATAATGCATTTCTTAGGAAATTCTAAAATACAAGATTAACTTTTTTACGTTAAAAAGATTTTCTACACAAAACGCTCAAGTGGTTCTCTGTGCCTTGCTATTAGGACTATTTGTACATTGGATTTCTGTATTAATACACCCCATAGGATAAGGGAAAATTCCAGTTGGGATGAGGCAAGGTAGGCCCCAATAGAGACTGCTCCATTTCTTCATGATAGACAGTGTCTTTGCTCAGCAGTACAATCTCCATAGGTCATTATACCTGCCGACATTTTTAATGAAGAAAACAGTAGGAGTCCTGAGGGACCTACTGTGCATGCGCTGACAGGCTGGGTCTGCGCCACCAGTACAATATGTTCTGGACACCCTGGGCTCTCTAAGTCTGCACATACTGACCATACATGACATGTGGTTTGAGTCTGCTATGTCCAGAAAATAGTGTATGGGGCCATTCAACTGAAAATCTGGTAGGTTACTGATAAAAACAGGATTCTGCCATTAAGTGGTAGAATTGGCAGGTAAAGGGAATAACTATTCTAGGAATCCTTTGTAATGTTTAAGAGGCATCCATCTGCAATATACAAGCTACAGGATCTTGGCGTCTGGTACTTCTCTGCTCTAGTTAAATACTATTTTGCTCCTTGGCTTCTGTCCTATTTCCAGAAGAGGAAATAGCATCTCTTTCCCTCTCGTGGCTGGTGATTGTTTGTCTCTCAGTCTGTAGCTTTGTTATGGATCAGAGGGAGCCAAGGACCAAAAGTGACTTGTAATCCTCAGCACATGCTTGTTTTTCTAGACATACTGTTTAGTAAGGGGTAAAAGATGCAATATGGTGCTTACCGCCCTATTTCAGCACATTAAATATATACAATCTGCACTTTATTCCAACTAAAAATAATGCTCAGATTAATACAGTTTTATATATTAAACAGATAAGTCATTATCATCAATTATAAAGCAGGAAAAGTGTGGTTCACAATCTGTCAGCCTGTAGCTCTGCATGAGGATGGATGTGGACAGATTGATGTCAGAAGTATCTCTCTCTGCGAGTGTCATTGACTCATTCTGAGATTTAAGACAGGTCTCTGAAGTCCATATATTTCTATTCTAAGATGGTCCACATTTAGACACCTTATTTATTTGTTTTTTAACAAGACTCAAGAACCAACTGATGGCACTGCTGGCCACTAAGTATCCAAAACTGAAGTCCTAAACTTGAGGAGAGAAAATTAAAGGGCAGTTTTGAAAATCCTGGCCTCAGCTTCCCTGGGCTTCTTCATTCATAGAGTGGTGTCTGAATGGCCTTATCCATCTTTGCGAAGTTTCTGACTGAAATCTGCAGCTCAGAAAGTGCTACAATTAATGCTCTATCTCACAGATCTTGATGAGCATTTTAACTATTATCTATAACATCATTCAAATTTCACAATATAATCATCCTTGTAGAAACAGATCAAGTGTGTCTTTTCATTTGGTGCCTATTTTACAGTTTTAAGGCTGTGCACGACAGAAGGTTAGATCATGGATCCATTTTACAAATGGAGACAACTGCACTCAGAAGAGGGATCTGCAGTAGACCACATAGACTGCAGCAAATTCATCACTAGAATACAAGATTTCTGATACAAAATTTACTGTACCAAACACTAAATCTTAAAATCTTGCTGTATGGTCACTTTCTTGCCTCCCCTTTCTAAATTAATTGGAAAGGTAGTTAAAAATATATTCCTAGTACCTCCCCTCAAGTGATTCATGTAGTTACCGTTGGGGTACTACTCAGTCATGAAATAAAAAGAGAAATCATCACCCACTCCATCACCAAGGGGCAGAAGCTCTGCTAGACTTTGTCGGAAAGGGTGAGCAAATTTATATAGCAGGTGTTGTTGCTATACCTATAAGAAACTCATTTTGCTGCACGTTTTGTGATTTTTGGATGTCCATCTCAATTATAAAGAAGGGAAAAAAAGATCTGTCATGATCCATGGAATTCATTGTTTTTGCAGAACTGATTTCCTTAAGATACACCAGCATATGTCAGTTGAAGCGCAGTCTGCTGTACTCCGGGTCATGTTGCAATCTTGCGTCAAAAGGGCTTTATGTTGCAATGAAGCCATATGAGTACTTTTTTTTTTTTTTTTTTTTTTTGTCCTGAAACTGAATTTGAAATCTGTGTATGTCTTGCACGCATTGCTTATGGACTGTCAGCCAACAAGACTGTAGCAGCAGGATGATGGCTGCCCAGCAGAAAGCAAGGGAGGCAGCAGTATGCCATCTGTCTTAGCTAAGCCACCAACAGAACCGTGGAGTATTAGGCACAGGGGAATTTTAAAAGTCTCCTCAGGTCTTTCAGTGGTCTCAGACCTAGGCTATTGTAATTAAAAAAAAAAGAGTTTATCTACCCAGGTCTCTTTGCTGACTAATCTATTATAATTTTTCATAACTAAGGAAATATTCTGCAGTCAGGAATTGGGTTTATCAAATCAGCTAATATAAGTTTCCAGGTCTTGCAAGAAAAATAAAAATATGCCTGAGACAGTCTTCACATCTTTTTTGGGCTATGTATTCAGAGTATCTACCAAATTGAGAAGGCTTTTTATTTTCTCCCCTCAGATTTGCCTGCTTCTCTGTTTAGAGATAGGCTTTCCCCACAATGGGCATCAAATGCTCTTCTAGGAAATGTGGCGACTGTTTTGCATAGAAAAGTCATCTGGGCTTAGAAAGACATCATTTCACTAGTCTGCTTTTGAAAATGGAGGGAGAAACCTTAGGTGTAACCTTAGGGATTTGGTTATTTAGTGTGGGGCCGGGTTTTTGCTGACCACTGCCATACGTTAAGACTTCTCCGCGGCAATCCTATATGGCTGACATGTCCTAATGGGGAGAAACACGGGGCTGAGGGTTTGCTTTATTCAGAGGGACGCAGCTCCCGGCGACACTCCAGCAAAGCTTGGGGCTGCCCGGAACCCCGCAGAGGGACAAGGGCAGGATGTCCGCACCCTCTTAACAAAGGGAGGTGGGAGCAGGGCAGGGGGAGTCCCGGGTCCTCTTTGGGCTCAGCGGCTCCAGGCTCCCCTCACGCCCTGTGGACGTCGGTCCCCTCGGGCTGCAGGGGTGAGCGCCAGGCAGGTCCCCTTCTCGCCTACTGGTTGCGCCTCCAGACAGTGTCAGCCTCAAGCCAGTCTCTGGGTTGCCTGGATTCATTTTAAGGCAGATTTACTGTCTGTAGGATTCCCGTTGCCCCTCAGAGCACGAGATAGCCCAGATCCTTTTACGCTGGGATCCCCTGGATATCCTCACGCCCAGGGGTCCCAAGTTACCCTCACCGCTGAAGGGAGCCTGCCGGTAGTCACCGACCCTGACAGCCCAGGGGCCTCAGGCTCCCCTCCGGGTCCGGGGGGCTGGGCTCCCCAGTCCCTCT
>JAAGNO010022679.1:10516-54744 GCA_033439905.1 Ceryle rudis | reverse complement strand
GCGGTGACTTGATTCGTATCTGTGTTTTTAAATAGAGTTTCAGCAGCAAAGATGGGTTGTAGAAAACAGCACAGAGAAGTTCGTGCTTCCTTCGGTGGTTGTGACATTCATATATAATGTTTTATCCCACCCTCCCAAATGCAAGCTGGAATACTACTTAAATAATCAAGTTTTGATTAAACATTTTTTTCAATTAGTTTGATTGCTGAAGCACATTTCAAGAATAATTAAATGTGGGGAAGCTAACGTACTAAATAGGAAAAATGGATCCGAGAGGAAGAATTTTTTTATGACTAATTTAGGGTCAGACTGCAAGTCTCTTAAATCTAGTGGCAAGCAGTAACTTCAGCATTGCAGCATGTCGACTGCAAATCTAGGTCTTCTTTGAGTCTATATTCCAGGTACTTCCAATGGGGAAAAAGCTCAGGAAGCGGCCGTGGCAGGGAGCGGGAGGAAGATAAGGAGCCTGCAACTAAATCTCAAAAAAGGCAAGAGCTGACTACCTGTCAGTTTTTCTTAACTTTAAAACATGCCACCAATGAAGGCTACTGGCAAATTCTCCTTTTTTCACCCCTCCTGAGCTTTGACAAGCAAGTGGTTTACAGAAAACCTATCCAGGTCGGAGTTAGCAATTTCAGTAAATGTATGACAAATTAATATTAAGCTTATACAGCAAAAACGTTTGCACTTCCATGAAGCAATACGACATAAATGGTTAAATTAGAAAGTGCCCAAGTGACATTGCGTTAGGATAAAGAGTTTGCAGAGAGATTGTCAAGAGGATCTTCCAATGGATTTTTTTTTTTAAATGGCATCTACTGAATACTGAGGCTCAGGGGGATATTTTCCCACTTTCTAATTTATGAATCCTAAAGATGAGTCATGTCTGGCAGAGATGATTTAGTAGTATGCAGAAGAGGGATAAATTCCACCAAGACAGACAGAAATCAAACCAACTTTCCTTTGAGTTTTAATGAGGGTTACAAGAATCCCAGCCAGCCATTTCCAGGCTCCAGCTAATGCAGAAGGCTGCTCAAGTCTCGAGTTTGGGCTACTTACACTTCAAAGCAAAGCTCAATAAAGTTAGTGGAAATAGTCTCAGTGAAGAGACTGGGTTTGAAATAAACCTAAATAGCACGACTCTTTCCAAAGGTATCAATCTAGCTCTTCTCTGAAGGGTTTCATTCATTTTGAGGCTTAAAACAAGGAGCTTCATGTGTACTTACAAATAAGAATCAGACCTACAGTTTGGGACACAAAAAGAGATGTTACTGTGCTCCCAGAGTTTTCCGTTACCATCTGATACAAGAAAAGCAATGAAACATTCAAATGAAATATATTTTTCTCCCTTGCCAGACCAAGTGCTCAGTGTTATTATCATCACTGATGTCACTTACTTCATAGTTAGACAAACAACATCAAAAATAAGTTCTTTACCAAATCCTAACTAGGACAGAACTCCTAGAAGTCATAGAATTAGCACATCTGTGTCAGCAGTGAAACCACAGCAGCAAAACCACCACAATCAGTAGAAAAAAGCAAGGGAAGGGGATTTAAAAAAAAAAAAAAAAAACAAACACTGATAAAACCTCAATCAATCAAACCCCTAAAAATGTTTTACAAAACTGCTTTTGTGCCTAATGTAATTTTGATAGCAAAATAAAACATTTTCAAGACTAAGAATCTTTACTCTTGTGCTGTGGCAGCACATGTGCCTATCAATTGCAGGTTGAACTTAAAACAAGAAAGTACATTACTAAAGACATATCTTTGCTATTAAATTCCTGTCCTCAAAGAGCAGATGACAAGAAGAATACCATGTCCTTAATCTGAATACAACACTACCCTGCTACACAAGTGTGATAGAAAATTTGTTGGCTTTGACCAGCACTGTAGCAACCCGATCCCTCGGGGAAAAAAACTTTAGGTTTTCTGCAGGTGTAGAGTATTCCACTCCTGCAACAGAATAAACAGCAGCAACTTAAGACTTCTATATTTACTTTTAAAATAGTTTCTAACAGCATAATTTCCCTCCCTGTCTTCCTAAATCTTGGCAATTCTTTGTAAGCTTTTTGCAGTTCTTTGAGATGTTTTCAAAGATTTTGTTTGTTTACGTCATTAGGTCGTGTAACTAAAAATATTCATAGTATTTCAAGGAGTTCAACATTTCAGTCATTTTCAGCATTTTTAAATTCTACTTTGCAGTACTCAGTATTTACTTAGCTTACTTGCCCTTCAGAAGAACTTCATCCCTTCCCAGACTATTTTTGTAAAATCCCCCTTCCTCTTTGTTCACTTCGTCAGTGCTGCACCATATTCCTTTCTTTTGCAGTGTATTTTTGCCCCCTTTAAATACCTTCCTGTCAAACATTAACCAACTTTACAGGCATTTCTGTCTTTAACATACTTGGTAAAGAAAGACAAGTTAACTGGCATTCAACTCAACCTGCATTAAGGTACCTTCTTTCTCTTAAAAGAGAGCTTTGGTATGAAAGCTGTCATATGCCAATCACAGCAATGGAGTTTCTAAGGCACACTCACGGCCTCATCATCTTCTATGATGAACACAGAGCAGGAGGTGGAACAAGCAAATGGGATGAAGAGAGCAATTCCATTGCTTTGCTTCAAAACGCTTGTAAACCATGGAAATTTATATTTAAAAGAACCCCCAACAAAACGTTAACGCCACACAGTTCCCAAACAGAAATACTTTCAGCAGCAAAAAGCAGGTTTCTCATAAGAATGGTTAGGGAACTCTGTTGGAATTTAAATTTAAGGAGGATTTTCCACTTCCAAATGTCAGGCTCAAAACTAAGTGGGTTCAGTCCGTGTTCTCTGACCATTGCCCTTCATTCAGTCTCCTGAGAAATGCGGTGACATATTTAAAGCGCACCTTCACAAACTGTTCTCTATATCACATCTTCAGCATCCACAATCCTTTACTCCCCTGCTTCACACATAATGAAGAACAGACATGAACATTTAACAGCCAAGATAAGCTAATAAATACAGCCCTAAATATTATCACCCTTGCAAACAAGAGCGAGAGTCAATTCTCCAAAAAAAAAAAATTTAAAAAAAAAATCTCTAAACCGCAGAGCTTTTCATTAAGCCAGCAAGTGGCTGCACAAAAGGCACCTCAGTCAAACACTAAAAGCAAAAAGTAAGTACATCAGGCTTTGAGAAGAACCAGCAAGACCCATTTGCTCAGTTGAGCAGTCCGTTAATTGGATTTACTTGCCAGTCTGGTGCACATTTTTCTCATTATCTGATCACCTTGATAACCCTTAATCCTGCCACCCTCTTTGCTGCAGCACCCTCCTATTTTCTGCTCTAGTCCAGCCCCATTTCAGGTCTGCAGCCACCAACCCCTTCTAAGATAGCATCAAGTTAACACTGAAACCAAAGTAGTTGCAGACCCTGCTGTACACACCAGGGCAAAGTTTCTCAGAAGTATGACCCTATCTTCGGGCACATTCAAACAGTGGAAAAGCCTGCCGAAAATGATACCTAATATGAATGAGACTCCCCCATCTCCAGACACTCCCACCTCTGTCCTGGGCATGGCTGAGCACGGTAAATTAAGACTTCATTGGTTGAACAGAGAAGGTCAGATGTCCCTGGAAAGGTTAAACTGAAGATCACTACCAACGATCCCACTGTGACTTATATGCAGTGTCTTAATTCATGAGCTGCTTTTCTTCTCCCATCCTTCCTTCCTTGTTACACACATGGACTTGGCTGGGCTTATTCTTCCTTTCCCCTTCTTCTTGCAGGGTGTTTTCATTCAGTCTCCCACTGTCTCCTTTTCATAGTTCCACCATAAACAACTTACACAGTCCATTCCTGCATTTTATTTTTATAGATATATCTATCTCTTCACTCTAGATTTATACTTCCATCACCACATAATATCCAGAGACACATGCAAACCTTGCACATCATGGTGGTTTTTTTTCCCCCACAAAGCCAACAAAATAAGACACATTGCAACTAACATATCCAGCCATTTTTAAAGTAAAGAGGACAAGTAGCAGAAAAAGGAAAAAGTTAAACACTTTTTTAAACTCCTCTTCCTACTTCAATCAAACATCCCTAAAGAAGCTTTAACCCGAGATGAAATGTGGCATATAAATTTCAGGAAGATTAGCTTCTTTTGCAGGAATTTGGTTGTTGAGAATGAAATCAGACTTTTGATGGAAAGGTAACTTTGAACTCAACTCCGGAGAAGCTACAGACAGTCCATAATAAGGGACATTATTATTCTAACTTTGAACAAGGTGCGATCACATGTTGCAGAGACAGGCAAACTCTCTGTAGGTGTCATGGGGTGCCTTTAATTTTGAAGGCCACTTAAATGCGTTTACATTTTAACTCTCACCATAACTAAAGGGTTATTGTTCATTTGCAGTCTGTTAGATCTCAATTCTGCATGTCCCCCACGTGCCGTACTTCGAATGTTTTGTTCGCGTTTCCTACTCGCGCTCATCACAAAAACAGATGAGAACCACACGTTATTGCTTCAAACTATTAGAAGGAAATGCAGAGAGGGGTTAATTTATACCTTCCACAAGGGATTTAGGGGTATTATTGTGAAACATCTGGAGCGTTAATAATTTTTTTCTTCTTATTTGCTTTGTTTCTCTGAGCATAGCCATAGAAAGAATAAAAAATAACCTTGGCATCGTAGGAAATACGCTGCAATGCAAAAGTAATTCATAATGCAGTTCTGGTAAGGGCCCTTTGAACAGAGCATCTCAGCATATTTCAGGGACAGGAAAAAGAAAGGGAGCAACCCCCACACTACAAAAATGTCAATGCTTGTCGAGCCATAATTAGCAGACCACTGCCTATAGGGACAGACATGTCCCTCTCCAACACAAGAGGGATATGTTCCTTCTACCTGATTAAAAGGGAGCTTTGTTATTAAGCGGTTACATCTGAATTTGGTTCCATGGCCACAAACATACCAAGCCAAATGAAAACGGCAGGAGAGTGGGGCCTTATTCTTCTTTGTGCAGGCGTCCACTAACCTGCCAGGACAATCGCAGAATCAAGAGAATGGTTTGGCTTGGAAGGAACCTTTCAAGGTCATCCAGTCCAACCCCCGTGCAGTGAGCAGGAATATCTTTAACTAGATCAGGTTGCTCAGGGCCCCATCCAACCTGACTGTGAACACTTCCAGGAAAGGGGCTTCTAATCACCTCTCTGTAAAGAGCCATTTGACTGTATGAAGCGAATGTTACGGCAAAGGACAAGACTGGCCAGGCACTCAGCCATGTAGAGAGGACCGTGGGGTTGCCAGCCAGAGCAGCCCAGGCAGGCAGTGTAACTGCAGGATGTAGTCATCAGCTTTTGCCTGAGAAAGAGGCTAGCATCTCCTCTGTATTCAGAAAAACGCTTACATCCCATGCACGCTCGGCATTGTAAACACTTGGGTTTTCTTCCTGCCACAGCCGATATTAAGGCTCAACACGGCAAACACACATCTGTTTTGAAAGAAGGAGCACTACAAAAGGGCCTGCATCTACAGCACAATCATCCCTTCCCATAAAGATATTGTCTTTTGCAACTAGAAGTCCTGTAACCACTGATAACATGATAGGAATATTAGAATACAAACATAAAAGTTGTAGCCACTTTTATCTTCCAGCTACAGGTGTACGACTAAATTCACTCCAGTGTTGCTTGGGCTTTTGAATCTTTTTTCCCCCTTTGTAAATCATTCTTTTTTCCTTCATCCCACATGGCTACCCCAGCTGCAAAGACCTGGTATAGGAAAATATTATCACATGGAAACTCAAGCCTTGAGCAGCATATTCAGAAACTAATTAGCTTGAAACTCAGAACACAAAGGAAATATTTCAAGGATCACATACCCCCTTCCTTTCTTTCATGAATTTTTCCTTCTTTATGAAAGCTGGTACTCCACACCATGCATTTTGGTACTTTATCAGAATTACTTCCCAGCAAGTTAGGTGATGGCAGAAATAGTAATAAATGACTGTGTGTCAACAAGAGGGTTACTGGGTAAAGAGAAAAAGAATCTGTTACCTTCAAGCATCCACCATACAATAATTTATTAAAGTGTCAGCAGCAAGCCTTTAAGGTAAAAACAAGCTGACTCCGAATACTCTGATTATTGAAAATGAATCCTTAATAGAAGTAAATGGACAAGAACAAAATTTCCTTGCTGTGTTCGCCATTCAAAATTAATTGGAAAGTGGCTGATTTGAGAATATTATATCCTCTAGTGAACAGAAAATGCTGTATTTTTTTCCTCTGAAACCAGGAGTGGAGAATTAAATTAACTCTGAGGTTTGTTTGCTCAGAGTAGGCCACCAAAATGGATTAATTAATCATCATTTATGAATACTCCAACACAGAGCAGTCAGCCCTTCATAAAACTGCTTGAATAGCAACATCACAGCAGAACAGTTATAAAAACAAATTATAAATTTCACATCTGCATCAACTCACCTGGCACTTCTTTCTTTGCAGTTTGAAAGAAAGGGGGAAACCCCTTATTCGGTGTTTAAAGAGGGCTCAGTTTAAACAGGATAACTTAGAGTTGTTCTACAACTCTGTGCTGTGCAGGGTTGGGGGCAGTAATTTCCATAGGGAATGACACTATTGCTCTGAAAGACTTTACCTTCCCCTGCCTGGAGACTATGAAGTGCCAGGCTAATGATAATAGACATAACTGATTCCATCATTCAGAACACAAGTAGAGACAGATCTTATAAAGAGAAATGCCAGAGGAACAGTCATTAATGGACGCTTATCCAAACTCATAATTGTTTTGACCATTACTTGCCATGAGCAGATACATGAGCACTTTTCTGCCGAAGTTCATCTGGCTCAGACGATGGTGTTTTAACTCATTGATGGGAAATGTGAATAGAAACAAAAATAAAGGTCTAGTTAAAAAAAAAAAACCCACACTGCCACTCAGTGATGCTACTGTTGATCTTACTGATGTCCACAAATGCTTCCTTTCTTAAGGTGGTCAGTCTGGCAAGCTTAAAGTCCGTATTTGCTTCAGGACTAGTTTTGTCCTGCCTAGAAATGTTGTCTCCCCTACCAGAGTAGCCAGGGGACATATCCAAGCTGTGAGATGACAAAATTTAACCCCAGGTCATTGCAGGCGAGAGATTTGACAGAGCATTCACAAGGGACCCATAGCCTGTGTACAGAGAGACTCAAAGCAAGCACACAGCTTGACTCAAATGCAACATTAGTAACTATCAGCGACCACTGGTATTAGCTGTTTGGCAGCTTGACTACTGCTGGCTCCCCTGGCTGAACACTGCCTAGCAGTTTACACAGGTTCCTGACTGGCAAAGCTGCCTCCTCCTATTATCCGGGAATAGCACGTAGTGAAGAAATTTTTCCTGATGTCCAAACTCCTTGTGCAACTTGAGGCCATTTCCTCTCATCCTATCGCTTGTTCCTTGGGAGAAGAGGACGACCCCCATCTCACTACAGCTTCCTTTCAGGGAACTGTAGGGAGCAAGAATGTCTCTGCCGAGCCTCCTTTGCTCCAGGCTAAGCAACCCCAGTTCCCTCAGCTGCTCCCTCAGCAGACTTGCGCTCTACGCCCTTCACCGGCTTCATTGCCCTTCTCTGGACACACTCCAGCCTCTCAATGTCCTTCTTGGAGCGAGGGGCGCAATAATGATCAGTGCTGTCATTATTTCACTCCCACACGCAAAAGCAAAAATTTTACTTTACCCGCACTACAGAGTAGGCATAACGTATTATTTTGGCATTTTTCCATGCCGTGATAAATACAAGGTTTGTGAGAGGTGCAGCATAGGCACTGCCTACGGTGCACCACTCAAAGGCACTGCGGAGGCCCCTGGACTACCGCCAAGTTGTGGTCATTCACCTGCCAGCTCAGGCCAGCTCTCCTGCTGCAGCAGCAGCACTGACAAGACAACATTTGCAACATTAAGAATAGCAAGGGAGAGCTCTCATTATTTCAGTGCAGTAACAGAGAAAACCTTCACAATTTGGTGTGGATGCAGCCAGAGTGGAATGTAATTTGCCATCATAAACCAATGCCAATGAATGCTCAAATTATTCATTGACACAAAATAATTGAAGCAGACCTGATTTTTATCTGCAGAGGATTATGGCTGAAGAGGTTGACAGCCTCGACCAGTATTTTGTAGAAGTTAACAGGGAGCATGCAACATATACTGTTGAGGAAATGAGTTATTGATGTTATCTCCTTACACAAACTCCTTTGATCATCCTTAGAAAACCAAAGACCAAAACCATCTGAGACTTTTCAGAGCTGTTTCTTTGATGATACTCTCATTATTCTGTCAGAAATTGTTGGTGTACTAATCTGTACCAGAAGCTGTTTTCATCTGGTTCAGTTGTGTAACTTGAAGTTGGGTTTATTCTTGAGTCTGAACTGAATAGATACTTTATTTTTAGAGGAAGTTTATAGTCGAAGGAAGTCTTTTCAGTAAGAAAACACAGATGGCAACAAAAATTCCTCTATCATGAATTTCACTTCAAAATGCAAATATTTGCTTATTACAGGAAGATTAAATTGCTCTGGAATTCTGCAAAGACTTGATGGAGCCCACAGATGTAACCAGTAGCACCACATTTGCTCAGAATTCATTGAACTTTGGCCACAATTAGATGTACTGCTGACGACTTACACAAGTGTGGCAAGTGAAAAGACATTAAAAAAAATCCATTTAGTTTTCCCACCCTAATAGAGCTATGCACTGATTGCAAAGTCATCAACAGCAGCAGTTATTTTTTTCCACAGGCTCTAATAGTAAAAAAGCCCAAACGAAACACAAACCACCACTCTTTAATTGCAGGCTTTAAAAAAAAATAAAGTATAACTAATAGAGTGGAACCTCCCAAGTAGCTTTCCTTCATCTAGAACCCCACATGCCAAGGGTGCCAAAGATGTACATAACATGGGAAACAGTTGCTGTAGTGGAGCATGGTCATGATTTAGCCTTTATTTTAGAAGGGTGACATGGGTAGGTATTAAAAAAAAAAAAAAACAACCCACAAAAAAACCCACAAGCATAGCAACTTTATGCTCATAGGGAAAGGAAAAATGCAGAGGATTTTTCTGTCAATAATAAAGAATTCATTTCATCATACCGACTAAATAATGAAAAAGTAGAAAATGTTCCTGGGTAAATGAGAAACAGTTTTGCTCTTTGAATAGGGAATGTTAAAACAACACAGACATAGACTGCAGCATTTGTATAGCTGTCCCAAGGCCACCTACCACCAGTGATGGACAGCAGTGTCCCCTCCCAGCACTGGGAGCACTTTGGGTGGAATACAGACACTGTCATGAATATGGGCATAGGAAATAAAACGCCAGACAATGTTGTTCTTTCCCCTTCAATCAAAGGCAAAATGTTTCTTTCTAAATTCTGCCTTTGTTGCTTTCTTTAGAGATACCATGTTTGGAAAATATTTGATTATCCTGTCAAGAATACTAAAAACCAAAAAGATGTGCAGAGTGAAAATAGAGTAAAAGTAAAAAAAAAAAGTGATTTTTCAGGCACAGGAATGATTTTGCTTCAGTAGCAGAAGGGTCATGAATATGAATAGTGCTGAATTCCAGAGAAACAATTTTTCATTATTAAAATTAGTGCTTTGTCAACACAAAAATCTCACTCACGGCTTCCTTGTCGTGCTGCTGCACAAACAGCTGCTTTAAGGGCCCGAGTGTTCTGGGATTCATTATCTGCGAATGGGGCTCTGGCTCATAAGGTACAAGAGAAGTCTGTAATCCATAATAGGAGGCTGTCAGGGTGTGAAATATATTAAAACACTTGAAACTGAAAGAGGTATTTCTGCGGTCAGCCTGGCATAGAGCTACTTGGTACTAGGAAATGGACACTTGACAGTTTTGCATTTCTCAGCCATGACATCCCATTTACACATCCAGAAAGACAACACGCTGCCACCTAGACCCAATTACCAGAGTTTGCTCTTGAAGCAACTGTACCGCATTTTCTGAGCGCAATGGAAAAAAGATGGAATAAGAAAATGCATATTTCTGGGAAACATTCACGCCAGAGAGGAGCAGAGAAGAGCAGCAGATGTGCTCCCCCATTTCTACAAGCACAAGATGTCTGCACCATGCACTTCCCCAATATATCTTTGTTTTGCGCAAGGTTGAGCTTTACCCCCGGTTTATTTCGCATGCATTAATTCCTCCCTTCTTGCACATTTCCTTGAAGGGGCGCAGAAGCAAGGAAAAGAGTTGTTAGAGACAGTGAATAACAGGTTCTTCTAAGAGGAGCAGGATTCACCTCTCTCCGTTACTGGGTTTTCCAGCAATGGGGCAGAGCTAAAGGACAGGCAGGAGGAAAGAACCTCAGAGGGAACATTGATCCTATCGAATTATTGAATGGCCAAGAGGATGAGGTGGAGCACTTCTATCCATAAGTTTGCTACTTGACTTTTTCATTGCAAGTGCTATGGATAGGCGTAGTGTCAGATAGCAACATAAAGCTATCAGCCAATACTTGCTGCCCAGTATCGGAATGCCACTCCAGAGACTGGCCAGGCACACCGGTGAGATCAGTTAGGTTACACTTCAGCTGGAAGCCAGAGCACTAACAGTCCTTTGCCCAGGAATTTCAGTTCTGGGAGGTAGGCATTTGCTGTTCTCAAGGACAAACCGGAAGCTTTGTGCTAATTTCATAATTATTTTAATTCAGTAGCATAGATGACAAGAATATTTGGAACGCAAGGGAAGCGGCCTTATTTAATATCAGCTCCTGTACAAACCAAGACTACTGCAGATTTCACTCAGGCTGGAGGGATTTACACTGGCTGAGGGTAGGACTTCCCCTCAACCATGCAAAGGCTCAGCTTTGAAGTGAAACATCAAACGCTCCTGCACTCCAAGCCGCACATAGAGCATAAACTATAGTCTGCAGTAAGTAATCGCTCACACGCACACACAAAGGACAGAGTTTTGAAAGCGTATACATCCTGGGTTTGGAAGTCACTTTACCCTCTGACCTTTGGGATATTTGTGTTCCTGATGGTTGCACAGAGTAAGGAATTTTAGCCTCTGAAAGAATAGCTAAAGCAGCCAACAGGAACGTCACATATCCTGGTGTGGGTCACTCAGCCAGGCCAAAAAACCCACAGGAGTTCAACACTTTTCTCCAAACTTCTTTTGAACACTATGTCCACACTGCAGGATCTACAATGGTTTGCAGTTCTCTGGGATGGTTCCCACCAAAAAGACATCCCAGAGCCCTCCAGAGACAGGTAGCTAACCTTTGTCCGAAACCACCTGCTTTTAGTGAAGACTGTATTAAGTTTGGCGCTTAACGGGGGAAATGAACCTCTGTAGTCTGCATTAATAGGTACATAGGGTTGCACAACTGGAGAGAGCTCACTAACTCTGAGTACAAAAGGCAGTTTTGGGCACTTCAGACCGATTTTGCATGGTTTATATTCCAATACTTTTGAAATAAGCCCTTTATTCTTCTCCACTAGCTAATCTAGGTTTCATCTTATGCATATAACACATGGATGCAAATATTACATATACAAAGTATGCTGTGTATCTGTAATTTCTGGATATAACTGATCTTAAAAAGCCCTGGAAACAAGAACCAGAGAGTACAGCGGTGTGGTGGTGCTGTCATTCATTTACAAGCAATCTCATGTCACAGGGTGACCACTTCAGGTTTGTTAATAAGACACCAACTAAATAATATTGTTTAGGAGCAGAAGAGCTGGTAAGTAGACAGATGCAGGATGCAGCTTCTGTTGGATTCTGTCAGGCAGAGGCAGTGTCAAAGACCCTTTCATTCCCCCTGCCCACTCAGCCTACTGGCAATAATCATTTATCAGCCAGAATAGCATATTAACTGCACAGGGAGTCTGCGAAATTTGGTAGCACTGCTCTCCTCCCACCTCCTTCTTTTGAGCAGAGAAATTGCGAACAACTGTGGACATCTCCAAAATGTTAATCCAGAGCAGGCAAGAGAAACCAGGGGGAAAAAACCCATTATAATGACAGAATTAGCATTTCCACAGTCTGTGGGCCACAGCTCTCCCTTCATTCCCATTTAATACACTTACCATTAAGATGCTCCTGGAAGTGCTGCATGGGTCACCCTAGGGAGGTTAGATCAACCCAGCAGCAGGCTTGCCTGTAGGAGATTCTTTGCAAATCACACCACCCTTCTCTACCTCAGTTTTCTCACCAGGAAAATGTAAGTCTCAGAATTCTCTTTTTTGGGTCAAGCCTTTGAAAGCCATAGCTAAAACCAGTGGATGCGCCTTACAATAAAATGAAGGGTTTAAAAGAATAATTAAAAAATAGCCTTCTCTAACAAAAGGACCCTGGCTGCAGAAAAGAAAAAGTGATTTTGAGAAAAAAGTATTATTTGGGTATGAGAGAGGAAGTAACTGAGATCTGGATCAAATGGTGAGCGGCAGAAGGAAAGAAGAAAGCAAAAAGAATTTTTTCCTACCTACACCTTCAGCCTTCTTTCGCCTTCACACCTCCGCAAATACAAATTGATCCCAGCAATGGGGTCAGAGGGAGAGCTCAACTGCCAAAGCCAGTAAGATACTGCACGAGTACAAAGCCTGCAAAATTTCTGCTTTCTGGCACCCATGGGGGACACAACCAGCACCAACATAACATACAACCGACCTCCTTTTCCATAGGGTGTTGGCTAGAGATTGTATAGGAACAGCAAGGGATTGTACTCTGTGCCTCTCTGCACATTTGGTTATACAAATGTCTCTCTCATAAGAGACGCTGCTCCACTAGTTTAACCTTAAGAGTAACACGATGCAGCCAGAGCCCTTGCCCCAGCCGGAGGAATTTGAAGCTATTTGTTGCCTTCGTACCGCACCACTGCGGAGAGCAGCAGCCCACCTTACTTTTGAAAGCACTACCCATACCTTGATGAAGGGCTTCTTGTTGGTTAGTGTCTGTCTGTATGATGCACCTTTTGCCATACAAAGCATTAAAACAAAGCTCTTTCTCTCTTATTCCCCAATTTTGCTCAGGGAGGAGATGGTTATTCCTCCCCCCCCCCCCCCAATTCCTGCCTTCAAGGCCGGTTCTGAAGTCTTTTTGGGTCCAGCAAAGCTATGGGACAGTGCTGTGCAACCCAGTGCCAGCCTCAAGGCACCCAGCAGCATTATGCCAGTTCAGCACATATCAAGATATTAAATTTTCTACCGATTGATGCAGCGGCACGAAAACAAACTTGTGTGTGCATCCATGCTGTAAACATGAACAGTTAATACCCATCTCCTTTTGTCTCAACTGATTTGGTGATAGATGGCAAAGAAATATATATGGTTTTAGCCCATGTATAATGCATTGCATTTGGGGTTTTTTTTGCTGCAGAAAAGATCAGTGGAGCAAAAGAAGTCAAGAGAGATCTTTTGACTCCATAAAAAGTGATCAATTGAATCTTTTGCATTGGACTGCAGCCTAATGAAACTCTTAAATAAGCTAATATCCAACTTCTAGAAGTACCTTTTCACATTAACCTCATTCAAATTCAACTGTAAAAAAAAAAAAAGGCAAAAAGAGCAAGTAGATTTACTTGCATACCTTATTTACTGCAATAACATTCAATTGCTGCAATAATATTAAATGCCCTTGATAGGCCCTTTAGCGCTTATCCAAAGCCACTTCAGAGACAAGATAATATTCTCTATCAACATTTCCTAGAAGTGTTTTCCTTTTCATCCTTTAAAAATAGTTTGCAGGAAGCACTTACTATATTTTGAAGAGTTGAACTCTAAACTAAAAGAGATACATTTGTGTCAGGTTTTTTTGGAGGGGCAGGGAGAGAAGGTCAGCAGAGCAGAAATCCAAAGAAGACAACTCATTCCCTTGCTTATAAGTTTCTGGGGTACCACATCTGGACAAGTGCAAAGTTCAGGGCAATTTTCATGTTCGCTCCACTTACGTCAAACCCTGTCAGTCATAAAATGCATAGGCACCAGAATCTATGAAGTCAAGACACCAGAAAAAAAGATCTTGTACAGTTGCCAGTCTTTGCTCAAGAGAGGCTCAGAACAGAATAAAAGTGAAGAATAAGTTACCTTTTGTGGAATGAAGTGGGCACTGCACAAACACACTGCAGATGAGCCATAAGGAACACTTTCTCCTAAGCTACATCCATCTTCACCTTATAGAAGTACTAAAAGCCTTATCAATAATTTAGCTAACTAATGGACATGTTTTTGAATATTGTGGGCTGATGTTTAAAGACGCACTACGTTGGCAGAGCAAGATGGTAAAAGGGGAGAGCACGTGGCTTGTTATTCAGGGTGCTACAGAGACAGAATTTTTGTCAGTAGCACTTCCTTTTGCTAGAGCTCAAGCCTAGGACCACAAGCCAGCAAACTTCATCTTCAGGCTGCAGGAGCAGTTTGGTTTGGAAAGGTCTTCACAGTCAGCAGGACCAAGCCACTTGTATCAGTGATAACAACCTTCCCGAGGCACTCCTGAACATTTTGCAGCCATTTTAAGCATAAAAGTGCCAAGTTTCGAAATGCAGCACTTCCCCCCAGCTTAGCTGCTGAGGAGCCTGGTTGCCACCCAGCTAAGACATGCATTTTGAGGGCTCTAGCTCAGGGCCAGAGTGCCAGGACAGGCCACCTGGTTTCTCAGCCATAGCCTACCCCTAGCAAGGACAGCATAGACCTTGACATCTCCAGAATAGCTCACATACACTTCCAGCTTTGAAGGACCACTGCCTAAACCCAGTATTCTATGATTCTAAATGCCCTCTCCGTCCGGGCTGCTGGAAGGCAGCTGGAAGGCAGCACTCAAACTACATCCAGCTTCCATCAAAAAAAACAGAGGAGAAACAAGAAAAAGCTCACTGACCTGAGCACGCACTCAAGGTTGGGGAGACCCAGCCCTCCCACTGCAGCTCTCAAAGGAAGAAGGTCCAAGGGCCGTCTTCTCACCTCCACGTCACTTTATGAGCTCAACTTCAGCACCCAGCTGTGCTGTCAGTTCTCATTGCTCATCATCCAAAAAGAGCCTCACCTGGACATAGACATCTACCTGCAAAGCAAGCGATCTAGAGTGAACCAGGTGTCCTCATTGCTATCACTAATCTCCAGAGTCAGGTGCTTTAGCCCCCACAATAGGCATTGCTTATACCCCCACCTCTGCCTACGGCCCTCCATCCTCCCAGGGTAACGCAGGTAAGGAAGTGGCTGAGCAGAGCGGCTATTGCTTATGTCACTCTTCATGCCTCAAGCCCTCCTGAGGTTTTTACAGCCCAGCTCCATAACTGAAACCAGGCACAAAAAGGCTGTGAGATAAAGTGCTGAGCCTCTGTCCCTTTTCTGAACTCAGTCTAGCCTACAGGTGAATGGATTGCTGCCCGTAGGCTTCACACAGGTGATGCTCTCTTTGCCCTTTCCAGAGGTTTCCTGCAGGACAGGAAACTGCTAAACTTCCCACCACCATATTCTGGAGTTAGCTGTAACCAACATCATACCTCTAATTTTTTACTTTGTGTCAAGGCCTCCTTGAAGTGTGATACTGTTATTAAGAAGTGCCCTGCCTGACATGCTGCTCTGTTTAATTGCTGTGGTCACACGAGTTAATTTGTGCTTTTTGCCATCTGCCGCGTATTACTGATTGTAAGCTTCAGAAGTGGTGCTGAAAAAGAAGAAAACTATAAACAGTTCAGTTGCCACTACTGCATTATTTCTTGGTAACAGGGTCATTAAAGTTCACTGTCATTGTGCATCCTACCTTAGGCCAAGGCGCTGAGTAAAAGTCAAGTAACAACACTCAGTCTGATAAAATCTTCACAAAACTAAATAATGGTGATCTACAGATAAACCAGGCCTTTGCAGCTGTGAAACTGAGTTTGATAACCTCCTATAAAGAAAACACTGGGAAATATATTCTTCACATTGTTCTTACAAATTCTCTCTATCCCTCTCTAAGAAATTATGAGATCTACAAAGCAGTGGCCCTGTAAAGAAGAACCATAGTAAGGCTAATAAAAAAAGTAGAAGTTATATTGGCGTTAGGGAGAAAACAAGAACAGTGATTTATTTAGCTGAGATATGACCAAGGCTTGAAATTTTTACCTTTCAGAACTTATTCACCTACTTACAACCATGCCATTTGAAACAGACTAGCCAACCCTGCTTTTGGATGAGACGGTGTATTAGTCAGATTTTCATGTTATTTCCATAAATAGCAGCCCTGAAATTAAGCTTTGCCTACGTGTCTGAGGAGTGGAGAGACGGCTCCCTTGGAGGTGCCGGGGAGCTGGGGACTCCTAACTGAGGGCCACATACGTCAGCGCCACCCGGACACCTGCCCAGGGGTGAGGAACAGCGGAGTAAACAGGAGATGTGCAAAACCCAATTTTTATGTTGTTTGTAAAAAGACGTCAAAACAGAAGAGTAAAATCTCAGAATGCCAGTCCCAGGGGAGCCCCTGAGTGACACATCCCTTCAGATAAGGGATTTTAAAGAAAAGACGCATATATGACAAGTTTGCAGGCCTGATCCTCACAGTGAGGCTAGGAAATGTGACTCCTTTAACATTTTCATTGCCTTTTTTTGGTTTTGGGTTGCGGGGAGAGGGTTTGGCAAAGCTCCTGTGAGCCCCTGAGCCTGCCCTTCCAGCCAGACGCTGTCATCTCCTCTGCATCTGCAACCATCCTGCAACTGAAAAGTTTCTCCTGCCTCCCAGATCAGCATCTTCATGACCCACTTGTCTAATTATGGGAACGACCGCCTGGGTTTATACACCTTTGCAAACCTAGCCAGCTTTGTTACGAGCTCGACTAACCTGAAGCTGCAGACGCTGCCCCCAGTTCAGCTGGCTCAGAAGTACTTTGAGCTCTTTCCGGAGCAGACAGACCCTCTTTGGCAGGTAATGTCATATCCTCTTCTTCCTCCAATTACAAGCTGCTTGTTGAAATAAGAATCTTATCCTGTAAAAAGAAAACAAGAATAATAAAAATCCCACTTCACATTCACATGTTATTTCTTCCTGCACTCCACCTTAGATTGCTTAAGTTTTCTGGAGGGACCACTGCTTTTAACAAGGAATGGATAAGCTTCCACCCACCCCAAACCAGGCAAGGTGGAAGCACCAAAGAGCCACTTTTGTGAGAAAAAGCTTGCCTTGCCCTCCCTTCCATCTGTAGTTTAGCTGATGCATGGCGTTGTGTTAATTAATGGTGTTGCACTATTGGCAAGATGCCCGCAGCCAGCCGGTAGCTATCGCAAGGTCCAAGCTTCACTGGACCCCTTAACTGGGAATCACCGATGTTGGCTCACTGCAGCGGCAAGGAGGATTGGCCACCATCTGAGCCCCCTTTGGGGAAACAGCACAGAAAAGGGAGGGCAGGAAGGGTCAGCGCAGCAAACAGGACAACTATTTTTAAGGACAGAAAAGGGTTTCTGCACGGACCGGCTATTTTCGATCTGTTTCAAACACACAATAGTGCTGCTTGTAATCTCCACGCTGTAATTTCCTAATCATTGTTATACATATCTGGCTCTTCTCGTATTCAGAATAAGATGTGCCACACTGTGCTTTTAAGCTATGCAGGCATATATCCAGAGTGACACCATGGAGATCTGTGCAGCTATTTCAGGCTTACACTGGCAAAAAAGAGCAGAAAATTTCCCTATTATTTCTGGCCCACATGCAAAAGAAGTATCATTCTGTAACATTTCCATTGAGCCTAGTGGAGCTGCAGCGATTCACCTTAGTTAATGATTTTCTCCATTACATTTTGTTAACTTTATTCACTAGCAAAGTGTACTTACTATTACCAGACACTACTATGCAAAAGCAGTATCTATAGGATAACAGCTTTACAGAGCAGTCAATCCCAACCTTTTCTGTCAGGTCTTTTGTTCACATGTTTTTATTTTGCATTCATAGGTAGTAGAAAGATAACGAGGTGAATAATATCCCACATTTATATTTTGCCCTTCCTTTTGGGTTTTTATGTAAATTAAAATTGGCACTAAGTCCTATGCATCTGAAACCATTTTGTCACCTAAGAAACTAATGCCTTAAAGCTATTCTAACAGAGGTTTCCATTTTAACCTCAAATGAAAACTTGATTAAATCAATGTTTGAATCTTTTTTTTTCTTCTTTTCTTTTTTTCCTAATGACTGAACTTAATCCTCCCTCATGCAAATCCATTATATACACATTGAATTTTAGTCAAAGGGACCACATACGTGCCTACCTACATGCCCATGGGCTCCAAGCTTCTGAAAGAGCCTGCCTGCCTAATGGACAGATGGAAATGCAGTGGTCTCGCAGCGTGTGCATTTTTACGCAGCAGTCCTTCCACGGTCCGTGCAACTGTGTAGCATTACTGACTTCACTGGGACCCCTGGAAGGACTGGTCCCAAAGGATACCCGGGAGTTTGGTCCCTGTGTACCTGAATGCTTCCAGGGATCTGTACCAGAGTGCTCAATATCTGTCAAGAGTAAACTCTTAGGAAGAAATGTGGGATTTTGCTACTTAGGGTAAGGCTCTGGCACTTGTGCGTAACATTTCTATCCTGCAGAGATTCGCGTGCGCGCAGACATTTAGCGTACCGTTAGATCAGTGTGATGTACACAACTGCCTTCTCTTCTTCAGAACCCGTGTGATGATAAACGACACAGGGATATTTGGTCCAGAGACAAAACTTGTGACCACCTACCCAAATTTCTTGTGATAGGACCCCAGAAAACAGGTAAGAAGTAAAGAATTTGTAACTGAAGCTAGCCCCCCAGTTTTGTATCTGAGTATTTGGGTCCTGAAAACAGAAGGCAGCTCCCTGCTATAGAGATGGAGCCCTCCCCATTCCTATGTGATTCGGATCAGAGAATCAAAAAATCAAGGAATGGTTTGGGTTGGAAGGCACCTGAAAGATCATCTAGTTCCGACCCCTCTCCCATGTGTAGGGACACCTGCCACTAGACCGGGATGCTCAAAGACCAGTGCAGCCTGGCCTTGAACACTTCCAGAGAGGGGGCATCCACAGCTTCGCTGGGCAACCTGTTCCGGTGCCTCACCGCCCTCACAGGAGAGAACTTCATCATTATAGCCCATCTGAATTTTCCTTTTGTCAGTCCAAAGCCATTACTCCTTGTCCCATCAAGATAGGATCTCTTTCACTGCCCACAGACAGAGACAACCGTTTGCATAGCAAAACCGCATTCACTCACCATAAAAAAACCCCACACTGTCAGGCTGTCCTGTGTGAAGTTTGTTACTAACTTGTTTGACAAATTATTTCAACATCGTTTGAGACCCTAACTGACAATAAATGTATTTGCCACCTTGCAGGCCTCTGAGGGTCTCAGGGCATTATGTGAATTAAGCCATGCAGTCACACTCCCAAGATAACTATTACTGTTGTGGACATATTAGAGAAAGTGGATGCTGAGGCAGGGAAATAAACGACCGATCCAAGATCATATAGAAATACTGCTAGAGTGATGAAGAGACAGCAGGTTTTGATTGATAGTCCAGTGGTAGCCGGCACAGAGTGAATCCATTGAAGAACAAGTTTAAAACCACATTCTCCAAAATTTCATTCACCACCATATATAACTTCCAGTTGTTTTTGTCAAACGAATACCAAAAAAGTTCTGTTACTGGGATTTTAAAGCATGCTTAGTACCTCCCGGTTTGTTAGCGCTGAAATAGACAATTTATTCCTCAATAGCAGACCCCCAGGAAAAAAAAACAGAGGACAAACATGCAGTTCTGGGAGCAGCAAAAGCCTAATTCCACAATTCGTGCTTTGGAAAAGTTTTGTGCAGCGTAAATAGTTTGAAAACAAACGTGTTCACTGGTTAAATAGAGAGTCAAGAAAGCAAGGTCATCAACAGTGATACCGGGCTTGCATCAGGGAGCAGAACCCAGAGTTTGGAAATGGAAACTGTTTGACGAGCAGGGTAAGTCTGTGCGTATCCCCCCCCACACGCACTCTGAAAGCCCCTGGTGCTTACACAGGCCTTCCCTCAATAGGCAACTGTCTTCTAAGAGGTAATCTAATTTTCCTGTATATGTCAGTGTGCATTGATTTAAAGTACGTTCTTGAATGAATAAAGTCAAAGGAGGTTTTTTCCTACTTCCTAATGGCATCTCTTTTTGTTGCCGTAGGAACAACAGCGCTTTATTTATTTCTTCTGATGCATCCTTCCATTATCAGTAATCTCCCCAGCCCAAAAACTTTTGAAGAAGTTCAGTTCTTCAATGGAAACAACTACCACAAGGGGATTGACTGGTAAGAAGAATAACGAGAAAAGAAGTGTTCATTATTAATACACGGGAAATCACAATGGAACAATTACAGAAGCATGTATGACATCGACATAATTACTGGATGAATTTGTTATGCTCCAATATGACCCTACTGTGATATGCTAATTCTAACACGTTTCTTCACCTCCCAGGTACATGGATTTCTTTCCTACTCCTTCCAACATCACGACTGACCTCCTCTTTGAGAAAAGTGCCAACTATTTCCATTCTGAGGAGGCTCCTAAACGAGCGGCTTCCCTCATCCCCAAGGCCAAGATCATCACCATCCTCATTGACCCATCTGATCGGGCATATTCCTGGTACCAGGTATGTCTGAGAAACAGACAGTGGTAGCAGTGGCAGGGGATGATGGCCAAAGCCAGTGGGAATTTGTGTCCTTGAGCAAGAATAGGATTTATTGCAAAGCATTTGCACTGTGTAAAGTGGAAAGATACTGAATGCCAGCTTTTGCAGTTGGCACCTGTGACACTAGTGTCATAAATGATGAAACTTCTCAACACAGAGCTGCCACCAGCTGTAAACAAACAGTTTAATCTCAATTACAGCTGACACTGCGTAGAGGAAAAGCAGTTCTCCTCGTCAAGGGAGATACACGGGGGAAAATGAGCATAGCCTAGCCAGAAAATCAGAGCTCTAGATGCTGAGAATCCGGTACCTCATTCCCTCCTCCAGTGTGTAAGCTGAGCAATATGCAGTGGTATACAAATGCGTGCAGCATCTTCTAAAGTTTCCAAGGAGTTAAAAAGAGCAGTGTCTGGAGAGCTGTTTGTTGTGGTTGTTGGTTTGGGTTTTTTTTTTTTCTCCTTGGAAACAAAAGAAAGCCTGTTGTTTTCCTGAGGAGACTCTGGGATGCTCTTTCTTGCCTTTACTGACAAAACACCTTTCCATAACAAAGTCTGCACTATTTAAGAAAAATACCCTGTTTTTAAAGAGACATTTAAACATTCCTGTGAAATACGGTGCAGTCGTACAGATAAAGGAAATACTAAAAGCAGCGTTAAATCAAACACAAATTAATAGTGTTGCAATAAGCATAAAATACACCACTTCTGATACTGTTACTATGAGTTCCGCAAGGAATAAAACCTGACCTCAGGCTGCAGTTTGCACCCTTTTTAATATCCTGTTTGGACTTTTACTACTGCCAGAGTGAGACCCAAAGCAGTAAAAAAAAAAAAAAATGTTCCAATTCTGGCACAATTCGGCTCCTCAGCTCCCCTCCCGCATGTCCCAGGAGGGCCCCTGACTGAATGGTTGCCCCATCCTGCTTGCGGCACTGGTGGGGAGCTGGTGCTAGCACAGCCCTCCTGACAGCTCTCAGGAGGCTTAGAGCTTAATCCTCAGCATCTTTGTGATGTGTGTCTAAATATCTCCCGTTAGCATCAGCGATCCCATGAGGACCCCGCTGCCCTGAAATTCAATTTTTATGAAGTCATTACGTCCAGCCATTGGGCGCCTTCGGAGATAAGGACTCTCCAGAAGAGATGCCTGATACCTGGATGGTATGCTGTCCATATCGAAAGATGGTTAACTCATTACCCTGCTTCACAGGTAATTTTCAAACCTGTTGTTTCACCAAGCTCATCAACTCTTGCAAAGTCCCATAATGAGCATGACCTCATCATTAGAGGTGATGGGATATTTCCCACTGGGACACTTAGCTGTTAGGAAATGCAGATTTGACAAGTCAGTCTATGTGGCAGAAATGGTTGATTTCTCTGTCTTCTGATGGAAAAGATGCGACAGGAAAATGCTGTGAACTGTGGCCACATGGGCTTGATGGGGAACTTTGGCGGGTCCTTCCAGGATCAGCCGAGGTTGTCAAGGTTTCTGGGTCCCGAGAAACAAGCAGCTGTAGCATGAGGCGCTGTGGGAAGGTTTGACAAACTGATTTTGAAAACACCAGGGCTTTTTCTAAAGAGAAATTCTGTTCAGCTTCCCGCTTGCTTCCTTTCCTACTTGTTTGATCCTGATGTGAAATTAGCCTTTCTCAGTGTTAGAGCAGAAGTTTCTTCTTTTGCCCCATCTCCCTTCAGATGTTTTATTGAATTGTCTTTTATAATCTTTCCCATGAAAACTTTATGGAAACACATAGACCTAAAGAATATTCCCACTACTGAAAAAAAATCTGTTTACATATATAAACCTAAAGCAAACATTTTAATACTACAAAATATATGCACAGGCACTTTTCACCTGTGGATGTGGTCCACAGCTCAATAGATATGTCTACCTGCTGTAAGAAGAAGTTGTAAAAAGGTATTTAATGAACAAGCCTAACGAATAAGTATCTCGAGAGTTTGCTCTGTGCGAGACAGAATTTTGCTGAAAGGAGGTAGGATTGAGCGTTGCCTATTTAGTCGGGGACCTGGAAAAACAAAAAGAAGTAAAAGGTCTGTCTTTTTGCAGTCCTCACTTTTCTTTTTATACAGTCGGCTGTACTACAAAGAGGAGAAGCAGGTCAATCCTATTTCCAGGAGAAAGCAGAAAGTCTCAGTTAGTCATTTACATTCTTCTTTCATTTCTGGCCTTTCTACTCTTTCCTAAATGGGAAAGGAGTCAGTATTAAAGCAGCCGAGCTTGCAGCAAGGGCTGTCCCCTGGCAGCATTGCCCTAGGAGCAAACAGGGCACACCTCCTCATCAACCACCACATCCCAGCTTATTCCTCCTAAGAAGGGGCTGTCCCAGAAAATTCGGGGCAAGGAAAGGGTGCCAAACATCCTGCACCCTGTTACCTGTGTTCCTTCTCTGCCCTCATCCAGGGCTGCTGGCCCCTCTCATAAAGACTTCTCTCCTTCCCCTGCCGAAGTGAAGAACGAGTGCAGCCCTCATTAAACATTCAGAGGCACATTGACATATTTCTTGTAAAACCGGTAACCACTCGTGTTTCATAGTTAGAGTGATTAATTTTACAAGATACACAACAAAATGCACTCATTCTTAATAAGGTGCACGCAGAGAGTGCACTCACGGTGCTTACTAATGGGCACTCAGTAATGTGCATTCACTCAGCCTGTGCACTCAAAAACTTAATAATTCATAATAAGCCTTCACAATAAATATAAAACACGTCTGCCCAGAATAGTTATTAGTAATATTGCTGGGTACTTCAGTAGACTTTTGATACATTGTCTTAACATTTGCTTGTGAAAGTCGATGTACCTTTGCATCACATCAATCTTTAACTGAAAACAACACAAACCAAAAAAAACCCCAACCTTGGCTAACAATTTGCAGGCCTGTATAGTTGATAGGCCTGATAGGTAAGTTTCAAGGAAATTGCCACAATATCACTTTTGAATGTGAACAATTAATTCAAATATATGCGCTTTTTGTTATTTTTTCTTATTGCATGCCAGATTTTCTAGGGACACATTGTAAACCTCAACAATATTTTTACATTCCTTATCTCTTTTTCTCAGAATTCTCAGAGACTCAGATTTGGCTTGGGAGATTTAACTTTTTCATTTAAACAAGGTGCCCATGCAGAGTTACAAGGTGCCCACCTACATGAATTCAACATAATAAAGTAGAAAGTAAATCTAAAAAGAAGTTCATCCATATGATTCTTATTAGCACTGTATAAATTCACATGCTAATTTAAATCCTTGTTGTTGCAGAAGGGAAGTAATGTCATTCTTTCGCTAACTTTAGTCCTGTTTCTAAAAAGCTAGCATATTTACCCTTACAGTTGCTTATTATCGATGGACAGCAGCTAAGAAGTGACCCCGCTACTGTGATGGATGAAGTGCAGAAGTTTCTTGGAGTGTCTCCTCATTATAATTACTCTGAAGCTCTAACGTGAGTCTGTTCCTTTGTTATCTGCCCTGTGGGATCACAGTGTACATCCCCTCCTACCAAGATCACTTGATAATTAATTACAAGCAAAGAAAAATCACATTCCAACAATGATAATTTTGTAAAGCTTGGCGTTTTCTTAAAGTCACATTTGACAGCCATCCAGTTTCCCCTTAAGTTGCAAACATATAATACATTATGGGACTTAATCATATATTTCCACAAGCAAATTCTACTTTGCGCAGCACCTGGAGCCTGGGGAGAAGCTCTTATTTGCCTATGAAGCACAAACTCCTCAGTTTGAGCAGGGTGACAGCTCATGGCCTGGGGGTCAAAACTGCAAGTGCTCTGCAGGAGCCCAAAGCTTTGGATTAGGGTAGCCCCTGAACTTAGAGAAAAGCCTTTTGACTGCTTTTCCACGGCCTTTGGTTTGGATCTAGAAAAGGCAGGTGTGATGAGCTCGGATCCCATTTCTCATCCTCGCCAGGCAGAGGGCGAGGTTTTCCCCATGGAAGGGGATTAATGGCCCCGGGTGGAACTCTCTCTCTGACGGTTACCGATTCCCCGCAGGAAGGCACAGTCTCTGCCGGGGCGGGAGTGGGTGAATTTCCCTCTCCCCTCTTAGTCTGGCAGAAAATTGTAAGAAGCTTTTGCACTGAGCTACTCCGTATGAGGAGCATCATCTCATTACAGAGATAGGCTGGGAGACCCCTGGGACATCTGTGGGCTGAGAAGCCTGGCACTGCGACGGAGGTTTTTCCAAGTCGCTGTGCAAGCAGAGAGCACGAGCCTGCCTGTGGAGTAGCAAGTAGAACAGAAGTGTGTACCTCACCTTCCCTTGCAGGCTGCTACCAGGAAAACTGCGGGAAAATGAGACCATGGACTTTCCACCCCACCCCACAATGTCTCCACTTCCCTTATGATCACAGTTGAATATTTCCACCCCTGGGAAGATTATGGTTATTTATATAGTAGGCATAAAGTGAGAGTTGAGCGCTTGTTATTCTTTGGGTCTTAAGAAAGTTGCTTTGACAAAGTCTTTTTTCGAGAGGAAAAATTTGGGATTTCAGAATGTAATTTTTTAAGTCATTGGTTTCTGAAGCGGATGAAACAGAGGAGGAGTTTGAATATGCAGCTGAACTACTGATGTTTGAACAACTGCTGCCGCACATCTGCACTGCCTTCTGCTAGGTTTTTAGAACTACACCCCCACATACATATATATCTTCCTTTCTGTCACTAAATTAAAGCCAGTGGAGTCACACAGCGGGAAAAAATTTGGCCTCTCATATTTGTTTGGACAGGAAAAATGAATTGTAAACAGATCTATAAAATTATGCAATCACTGTTTAGAGGCAGCAAGAATGCAAATGTGCTGTGGAAGCACACACTGCTGTACGGATTTAAGATGGAAGAGAAAAATGCATTGAAGAATGTAGTTGCTTTATGTCAGGGCTGTCAAAGTAAAAAAGATTGCATAGGATCGTTCCTAGTCATTACTGCCTAATAACTGTACACCACACATTTTTAAAGTTGTCACAAAGCAGCCTAAGGACCCAGTCCTGCAACCACTAGTGAGCAACAAGTTCATCACCCTGAGTAATTACGTGAACGTCTTGTAGGAGGGTAAAATCCACCCAGGCAGAAGGAAGGTACTATTCAGAGCCACAGAAAGGGAGCAGAGGGGAGGCAGAGGCAGGGCACGGATTGCCCAGAGAGGTGGTTGATGCCCCATCCCTGGAAACATTACAGGTCAGGTTGGCTGGATGGGGCTCTGAGCAACTTGCTCTAGCCAAAGATGTCCCCGGTCACTGCAGGGCGGTTGGACTACATGACCTTTAAAGGTCCCTTCCAACCCAAAGCAGCCTGTGATTCTGTGACCTGCACTTTATTTATTAGAGTAGTAAACTAATGTTGCAAGGCTTTTACACATAATGCCATCAATATAAAGACATCAGGATCCCTGCACAAAGTGCTAGGAGAGGAAAACTAGTCGGTGGTCTTCACAAAGTTCCCGCTACAGCACTGAAGAGATGTGTCTCATCTCTCCCTCACCCACTTGTTTTCACAGGGAGTGACTGAGGGATTAGCGGAGTGTGCTTAGGTAATTCATCCCGAGACATCTTACCCTCTTTTACCCTACTCAAATTTGCACATTCTCTCAATAATGTTCATTATGCTCCTTCTGAGGCAGAACTTCTGTTTGGGGCATACTTCTGCAGTTTTCCTTTTAACCAAGACACTATATTGCTGCTTCTCTTGGGAAATTAGCACAAGACAGCTGAAGTACTTCACCATGCAATGAGCAGATGGAAAAGGCCAAAGTAGAAATGAATCTATCACTGATAAATCCATTTAATCAATCATTTATTTATTTTTCATTGATAAAGCTATGGAGGCAATTTAGGAAACAAAGGCCGGGCCTGTAGTAATAATCTAGGCAAGAAAAAAAAAAATGAAGAAGCTTCACCCTTCTCCAGAACCAAGTTCACTTATGTGACGGAGCAAACTGCAGGTACACACATGTTGTAGGGACAGACCCAGGGTAAAAAGGTAGTCTGTAACTAATTAACTCTGTGTTCCAGCCAATTCTATTTCCTCCTTTCCAAACGTCTGCTGAATAGCAGAACCATGAACCTTTTCAATGTTTTATGCATGCTGTGAGTCCCACAGCAATAATTTCAAACCTTAACGCTGCATGTTGCTCATTCCTTAGCGAGTACGTGTTTTAAAGCCTTCCTCTAAAATTCCTATATCTTCGAATTCTAGACACCGTAATCAAATTACATATTTCAGTCAAAAGTGCTAAGACGGTGTTTATGCTCTAATACCATCTTTGGAACGAAAATGACATTTAGATCTAATGATATGGAACAACGGACCTTCTCGGGTACAGTTAAATTACCAACGACCAACCAACAGTTCTTTCAGTAGGCACGAAGGTTGCTTAGTTCACTCAAAAGTCAACATAAAACATTTCAATATTGCATTTCTCACTGTTTCATAGTCCTACAACAATCACACGCTGTTCCCTATAAACAGACTTGGGGATTGAGTCTATACCTGTTGAAGTCATCAAATAGATCTGCTCGCCCTTTTTAACCCCTCTCACCTTGATGATGCTGACCTACAACACCATCAGCTCCAGCCGGCCGCTATGGAGAGTTCTCCTTGAGCACAGCTGAAGATGTCCTTGCGAACATAGCACATCTAATTCCAGGAAATGAGCCGATCAGTAATTTTTTCAACCAAACGTTCTTTGTTCAAATGTCAATTGATCAAAACATTAGGGACACATGGAGCAGTTCGACATGAATAAAATCTCTGATGAAAACCAGACAAAGAAATATGAATCACGCTCCAGAGTGGGGCCATGTGAGCTCCTTGAGCCTGAGGGTCAGGACCTTGACTGGCATAGAATCTTAGAATGTTTTAGGTTAGAAGGGACCTTTCAAGGTCATCTATGCCAACCCCCCTGCAGCAAGCAGGGACATCTGCAGCTGGAGCAGGTTGCTCAGAGCCCCATCCAACCCTTCTACCCTATGCGCTGCACAAGTAGAATAAAAATTAGCTAGAGTAGGTGAAGCACAATGTGAAAAACTTCTTGCCTTGAGCAAGAAGGCAGATTTGTGGAAAAAAGGAATTCCCAGAGCTTTCACAAGAGAGGTAAGCTGTTTCCCACTCTGTCCTTGGTATTTCAGTCATCTAGAGAGATGTGTGCAGCAGTAACTGTTGTCTAACACTGATGCCTTAGTAGCTGGGAGAGTCTTCTGTAGTGAGGTCATTCAAAAAAATGTAATCCTCTATAGGTTTGACCCACAGAAAGGCTTTTGGTGCCAGTTATTGG
Source organism: Ceryle rudis (assembly GCA_033439905.1). Taxonomy (NCBI): domain Eukaryota; kingdom Metazoa; phylum Chordata; class Aves; order Coraciiformes; family Cerylidae; genus Ceryle; species Ceryle rudis. The sequence continues at coordinate 26,764 of JAAGNO010022679.1, read as the reverse complement.
AAGGAGGAAAAACAAAGTGCCTGGGAAAAAGCAAAGGTCGAAAGTACCCACCAATGGACCAAGAGGTAAGTCTGTCCTGAGATTTAAGTTAACATTTTTTAATATTGAACCTGTGTTTTACTGTCTTGATATTTTTAAAAAGCAGAAGCTTTTCATAAGCTTTGAATGACAGGAGATTAATTGCACCCTCTTAAGTGCCCCTCTCTGGGAGCAGTGCATAGCTCCCAGGTGGGAGCACCTGCCCAAATCTGCCACTGGGTGAGGGTATCCTTCTTTAACTGTTGTTTTTTTCCTCACCCTTCTCAGTCTCGAGCGTTTCTGTCGAGCTACTACAGAGACCACAACGTGGAGCTGTCCAAGCTGCTGCACAGGTTGGGGCAGCCCCTGCCCTCCTGGCTGAGACAGGAACTGCAGAAGGTCAGGTAGCACGCAAGGCCAGGGGACCCTAACAAGGAGGATTTCCTTCACCGTCAAACCCCTTGCTTCTCCGACTCACTTGTGATCGTCAGTAGAGGACCTCATGACTAATGCTCTTTCTACTAAAAAAAAAAAAAAAACCACAAAACCCACAAAAGAATAAAAAACCCCCAAACCCGACAACTGTTTATATGCACGTGCTGACAGTTATTAGCATCGACCCCTTTTGTCAGCTTCCAGGAAATACTACGGAGCTACGTGGCATTACTCTTTATCCAGAGCGGGATTCGTGCATAGCCTAGTTCCTCTGTTCACCAGGAAGTACCAGAAACTGTGCGTAGGACGGATTGACTTCAGTGTACATGACAAATTGCAGTCTGTCAGGACACGAGCAAAGGATGGGAACTTCTCTCGCTGGACTGTGAGGTTGGTCATCTGCAGGACTTCTGTCCTCATTTGTTTTCACTGCTTTTTCCCCAACCCTGCATCATCATTTTTTAGGGGGCTATTCAGCACTTTGCAGCCAAGATCCCTTGCGGTTATGATATATGTAGCAGTAACGCACCGTCATTGCTTTCTCCGCAGAAAGAAGTGGGCTAAATTCTCACCTCACTCGCTTCCTTGGGATTCCTGTAATAACTGCTGACAGTCTGTGCCCGTTCTTCTGATGGGTTTTTTTCCCTTCACAGCAAAATATATCCCAATTGACTGGAGTCGTGTGGGTTGTTGAGGTACAAGGCAGTGAGGTGACCTCCCATATCTCAATGAAATCCATTGCCTGTCTTTTGGACGTGGCTACTTTGCCACCCCGATCAGGTTTTTCATCGCCTCTGTTGGCTTCCTACAGCAGCTGTGGCATAGCTCTGAGTTGTGAAATCACATCAAATATCTTTTCATAAAGCCATAGGACTCCTTAAAGCACTATCAAAACCTTTTAAAATCTAAGCAGGCCATGCAAGCAGTGTACTGACAATAACCTAGTATCGACAATTTTGCTTCTTTCTGGAAAGTGATGTTTTCGCTCTGAAACTTTCAAAGTAAGAGATTGGGTTAGTCATTTCGGGTTTCAGTCTGCAAGCTATTACAGGAAAAAACCACCTTGAATGACCAAAGGTATTTGTTTTGAAAAAAAACTACAGTCTGTTGGAGAATAAACTCTTTCTACCGAGTTTAGTGGAGCTGAAAGGACAAGCATATCCACTCTGTATCACATATATATATATATGATGCATATATTTTTATGCCTGCATATCTACCTACGTACAGCTAGTTCAGCCATATGCTTAGTTTTAAATATCTGCTTTTTGTGCCCACAGGTAAATGAAAAGGTGGTTTACCAAAAATATGGTATTGTGAACTGTGCTTTCTTCTCAGATGTGTGTGGGCGAGGTCGACAAGACTGGGCAGAAACCCACTGGAAAATTGAAGCTGAGGAAACAAATACCATTTAGGCATTTTAGTCTTGTACCACTTTTTTTCTCAAGAAAACAACAGCTGGCAAAGCTTTGCTCCATGTTCTTTATGCAGCACAAAATGGAGTAGGTTTTAGTTTTCAAACTTCGCTATCTTAGTTCCCAGGCACAAGCCATTGCAGTTGCTGCAGAGGCTGTGTGCTTTACAGTGGACGTTGGGGTTGTGCCATAAATTCAGACTGGTGAGAGCTACCTCAGGGAGCACAGATCAGCGCACATCATGGACTGTGGCAGAAAAAAGCACTTCAATGAATTAATTTAGGCTTCAAAGCAGTTAACATATGTAGATATCTAAGCATTTCCAAACTCCTAAATGACGAGAATCTCCACCAAGATCATGCTATTAACTTATTTTGCATTGACAAGTCCCGTGCTTCTCAGAGCTGTTCTGGTGCTGCCCATCCTGCTTCCAGCTCCGCAGTGGCACTGGCTGGTGAGTGTCCTCTGGCATCACCTGCCTTCCACTATTTCCTCTCAACTGGTCTCGATCACTTTCCTCCACCGCTGCCCATCTGAACTTGCCTGGCTGCTTCTTGCCTCCACAGCGTTTCCAGGCCTTTTGTCAGTCCTAGCACTGCCCTGCTCCAGGTCCCCCATCCGTGCGAGGAGCCAGAACTGCCCTCCTTGGTCTGGCATACACAGCCCATGAGGTTGCAGAGAGGAGAGCCTGAGCTGCAACCAGCACCAAGTCCCTGCATGGCCCCTTGTGCTCCTGCTCTCCACCTCAGTCCTCTCTCCTGTGGGAGGACCCACAGTAGGGGTGGGAACAGGACAAGAACAGCAGCTTGCTGGCAGCCACACGAGCGCAACATGCCCAAGCCCACTGCTGCTGCACTAGCCTACTCACACAAGGATGCACACAAACACAGGAAAGCACGAAAAACAAGCGCTGCCTGGCCTCATGTTTGCTTTCAAGTATTGAAATGGGATTCACCTCACCTAAGTGAGACATCTACTTTATTTTATAGGTGATGAAGTGAAAAAGTGCTTCTAGGACACCATTCATCTCATCACAAAGCAGACTCCTTAAATGAGTGAGATTAATATTGCCTCTTCCTCTCTATTGATTGTAAAAGAACAATAGACAAGTTGTTCAGAGGAAGAGCTCAGCTCTATATATCTAAAATTAGGTGAGCTGAATAGAAGATGGTATTTTATCTCACAGCTAGAGTCGTTGAAGATGAGATAGAGCTAGAAGGGTCTGAGGGAAGGTTTGGTTTTGTTTTCCTGAAGTAATTTTTCTACTTCTTATATTTTGTTCAGGAGGACTCTTCAAAATGAGCTAGGGCAAACTAGATGCCAAAGAAATGATTGAAGTCTTTGGGCTTTTTTTTTTTTTTTTCTTTTCTTAAATCTTTTGCGGGGGGGGGGGGGGTTGGGGGGAGTCAGTTACATACTTTGTTGCAAATTCACGCTCTTTTAAGATTTAGCACTGATAATGCCAAAGATGATTATTCTGCTGACAGTCTTGGATAAGTCAGGCTTGGTCAGAGAAGAATATCTAAATCAACCATTTGATAAAATTTTAGCTGTTAAAATGCATTAGAATTGGCTCATCATTAATTAAAAGATGACTTTACGACTTCTTGATTAAAAACTAAATACATATGAAAGTGGTTTTGGGAGGTTTTCAAGGAAATGAGACAAATACCATAAAATCTGGAAAACTATTTATTGTTGTTAGCTTTTAATTTAGAAAAAGAAAACAGAATTAAGAATTTCCAACTCTCAGCTCTGTAACAGCATCATGTTCTTAAAACACATTGGGTATTTTTATACCCCATTGTTATTTTTTGAGTTTGAATGGGCACCTCATTTCTGAGAGATCTCGCGTTCCATTGAAAACTGACATTTGAATTGACTTCATTATGTGTCATATAAAGATGAAATAACAGTATTTCAAAGTTTCATTCCTTCTACTTGTAATAGGACCCATCAACACAGAATTTCTCTGGACCACGGTATTACAGAGGAGCCTTTGTGAACTAGCTGTAAATGATCTCAATTTCTTTTATGCCTTTCATATCGCTGACCAGTAATTGCTGGGATTCTTAAAGACCAGCAAAACAAATGCAATAAAACCGAAACATTTATTCATAGCAAGGGGGCTGTAGCTGGGTAAGATAATGCTGGCCCTTCTTTCCTATTCATAAGCTACAGGATTCATCTCCACAATACCTCCATGCGGTGCAGGCTGTAAATCAATAGGAGTTTTACATACTGGAGGGCTGCAGCTGCAGTTTGCTCCCGTTCCCCTGGAAATACAGATTGCTGCAGAGGCTTGAAGGAGCCTTGCCGCACTGAGGACCTGGCCTACTGCCCATGGAGACCAGTGGGAGCCTTCCTATTAATGCCAGAAGACCCCAGCTGGCCCCCAAGAGTCAGTTTCACAAGGCACAGTCGGTGTGGTTCAAGCATCATGTAGCCCTATCGCTGCCGGAAATCACCACTGGTTTGATTCCTATTACTAAGCGGTGATTTCTTCCCCTCTACCTTTCTCGACCAGTGCTGTGCCATGGTTGGAGGTACAAGCTGTCCCACACCTTCAGCACCTCGTGGGGCTGCCCCACTTCTGGTCTCACCGCACCACGCGGCTCTCTCTCTGCTCCAAACTCCTGCCTCCCTGGCTACGAGAAACAGAAAACCCTGCGGGCCAGACGCAGGCGTCAGGGTCTATGGCAGCACATTTGATGATTCAAGTGGGACTCTGGCCCTCAGAAAACTGAGCCTGTATAAATTGGGGTTGTCTTTGAGCTAGAAGCAATCAGAACAGAATCCAAAATCTTCTAAATTATGCATTGACCTCTCAAGGTCTAAAATAAAGTTGCCAGATTAACTGCTCATAGATGTTTTTTAATAAAACAAATTTTCTCTCTGATAGGGAATCAGACCGCTGAGTGTCCCCAAAACAAATTAAGATGGCAGAATTATAAATTCCTGGGGGAGGAAAATGTTGCGTAATGGAAGTGCTGATGGGTCCAGACTCTCTGATGTGATAATAAAGCAGTGGGAACGTGCCCTGAATACAAAAGCAGAAGCTGACTATTTTCTTCTCCTCCTCCTTCCCCTTCCTCCTTTTCCTTCCCATTCATGTTAAATTTTGAGGCAGCATAGCGCATCTGGAAAGTGCACGACATGCAAATCCCATGAGACAAGGAAACGTTATTCATCTGCAGGAGAATCGGATGAGAATAAATTGGGTGCAGGGTGCTCATTTCCCCTAAACTGGGCCACCTTAAACTTAGACGTGAAGTCCAAACTAGTTATTTAGTTTTCATCAGTAGCAATTTATGTTTATAATGGGTTTAAAATTGATGTTTGCAATAGGGGTGTGAACGTGTGGCAGCTGTGCAAAACAGGTACAACACAGGTATATAAATCAGCAGAGACTAAGTGTCTGATTCTATTGTAGGTAAGGAAGATTAAGTTTTCCGCTGGTGTCAGAAGCTCTCTTTGCACATGCAATTTAGCTTTGCCATTTTAGCTCACAGCTTGCAGCGCCATCTCTCTTACTAGTAGATACTCTCTTTCTCCAAGAGCTGAAAACTCATATGATGACCTCAGTCTATCGATCCCCATCAATATCAGATTGTGAAACTTAGCCTTAACAGTTAGTCTGTCCATCATTGTATGGGATCATACGTCTCTGCCAGGAATTGTTGCTTCAGAGACTTCGGTTTTTATTTAAGCGTATGTTCTTGGGATAGGAATTTCCCTGTCAGACAACATTTCTTACACTGTCTTTATTTTCTCTTTTTTCCTTCCAGTTCATCCTTTTAGTATGACTGCAAAGGTGTGGACCTGTCTGTGGATTCGACTCCTCTATCACTATCCTATCTAGAAAACCTACCAAAAATAGAAAAGGATTTGCAAGTGACACAGATTCTGAAGTGTTCAGTGCTCCAGTGACTGGATAACTTTTATATGACGACTTATCATTTCTGTAGTATTCAAAACAAAAGACATCCTCTTGATAGAGCTGAGGAAAAAATTCACTGTCTTGCCCAAGCTCTTTTTTTTTTTTTTTTTTTTTTTAAACTTTTCTTTCCCTTCCTACGCGACAACAGCGAATCTGTTTGAACAAATGCTTGGTGTGAAAGAAAAAGGAATCCAAATGAATTTTGGTCACTCAAAGGATTTTTAAAATTTTTTTTTGAGGGGGGGGAATGGAGGTCAAAGTCTGTATTTGCTGGAATTGTTTTAAAAAAATTGATGTGCACACACCTTATTATTGGTGCTTCTCACTGCCGCAGAATAAACACTTCTGATGGTGTATTATAGAGAGCTTTTCTTCTTTGCTTAAATCCTCTTTCACATTTTCTGAGCCAAAATCTGCTCTTCAATCACCTCTGACATATATTTCAAGTCATGCACTGACTCAGCTTCTCCTCGAGCCTTTTGCCCACCCTCAACACAGCAGCCCTGACGCCACAGGATTTACAGCACTGGCTACACCAGTGCTTGGAGTGCCATCGACTTTGGCCTTTTGCCTCCCTCCTCCTCCTCTCAGGCAGGGAACATTAATTCAGGCAAGTCTGACACCTATGTGTTTGTTATGCTGTATAACACACATTTATGGACCTGCCTTTCAAAAGTATTACCTGCCTGGCCTCAGTGAGAGGTGTGGATATTTGGACAGCCCTACGTAAGCTCTTTCTCTCATCAGCACACCAGGCGTTCTCTTCTGCTCTGGGGAATCTTAAAAGAACCCTATTTCAGCTGATGCAAATTGCCTTGAAGGTGGCTCAAACCTTCCAAATTACAAGACATTAATTTATTTTTTTCCCTAAAATATCATAATACTTCTACTTTTCATTATAAAATACTCATTTGTTTTACAGATCTGTGTCAGAATGAGGTTAAATCATATCAGTCAAGGATTCTTAGTACAAACCTCACAGAATAGCAAATTACACCTCACTAGAGCTTTTATCATTAAGCAAATTAGAAATGACATTACAGACATCTCAATACCAGGTTTGGCCTCTTTCCAGATCTGCTTGACACTTTCAGAGAAGGGAGACATGGAGAGTAAAATTTTCAAAAAATATTAGGACTTTTTTAGGCCTTATTTTAGGTCTGGTTTTGTTAGGATTTTTCTGTATGTTTTATTTTAATTACTTTTAGTCCCTTAGAAACTAAAAAGCAATTGGCTTTCAATCATAATTATTAATTATATGTTGAGTCAGACAAGCACTTTTAGAAGCCCTCACAGACATTCGTTTGTCAGCTGCTTCAGATCCCAAATGCCTTTATACGTCTAAATGAAGAGATAAATTAAAAACCAAACAAACAGACCAACAGAAAAGGGCATTTTTTTCCTGTCATTCACAGATCCCTGTCCTTTCTCAGCCACCTCTTGTATTTCCTTCAGATTCCTTAGGTGGGAAAGGAAACTGTGTGGAAATAGCAGCTGAAAACTACCAATGAATCTGAAGGATTTTTGCCCCAACCAGAAATCTTTCCAGGCTCAGTTGAGTCCTGCCTGACTGTTAGTAAAAGGATATGGAGCTCTTCCAAACATGCACTCCTTTTATTAAATTCATTCAGGTTTGCATTTTCCCTTCTATCTTCTGGAATCAGACTATTCCCTCCCAGACCAGTGGAAACCTGGAAGCACTAAATAAACTTCTGAGCTCCTATGTTTGTGAAAAGGGCTTTTTCTCTATACAGTTTGAGAGAGGAGAGGAAGACCACTTTTTCACACACACGTACATATCTAAATTCCAGTTAGAAACGGATTTCTAGAATTACAGAAATTAATTATGCATGTAACTTATGCTCATATTTCCATTCATGAAGAATTAAATACTTCCTAGGGAAACCAGAGTAGTATTTACATTTTGGTCAGCTGCAGCTGTTGGGTGGGGAGAAAAACATTTAAAATATCTAAATAAACCTTTCTCTGCCACTTTGGGTTTACAAAGCCGTTTGTCGTGATACAGCCAACTAACCAAACATGGGCAAGTTTTATAGTACTCCTACTTCTTTGGGAACAGGAATGTGACATGTTAATACACAAATCTGTTTTCATCACAGAAGGTCGACTGGTTTTACGAGCTGGTAGTTAGAATCATATTGGATTTTTTCAGAGGTTGTTTTCAGCCAGAGGAAGGTCAGCAGTGGGTGGAGTGGGATTCCTTAATCTAACTTGCAATTCCATAAAATGCTATAGGGGTTGAAAAATGCGCTTTATAATTTGGGAGATAATTGCATGCCGTTCAATTGACTTTGTACTTGCAACTTTTCTAACTCTGGTGTACGCTCTGCTTCTTGCAGAATTTATCTGTAAGACACATTCCCTGCTGGGTAATTTAACTTCCCTTCATAGTATGATCTGAACTACAAGAAAGAGCTGGATATATGAGGTTTTTATAGAACTTACTGTGAGGCAGATATTTATTTACAGATTTTTTTTCTTTAGTATTTTTTTGTTTCGCTGTGTTTGCCTTGGCAAGGGAGTCATCTCAGTATTAATCTGCACACCCTCCAAAGAAATACAATTCCCATTAGCATCAATGACAATTAAATCTTCTCATGAAGGAGAGAATAAACCCACCAAAGGAAAATGCTATTTAATGACATTGTAGCTACAGCACATCTTCCTGCAGAGCTTTGTGTAATCACACCAAGTAGGCAAAGATAAATTGTTCTGCACTGAGAAGCATTTAAAATTTCATAAGCAATCTGTTTTTTAAAAAATAATAATCTGAACATTTAAAACAGCACATCGTAAAGTCATGGTTTAAGAGGTCTGACATTTAGTGCCCTGGTTCTCTTTGGCAGTCTGTGTCTTTGTTATTGAGCGATTACCCCCAAAAGCCACCAGGGCAGTTGTTTAACGCTCGTGTCTAAATCTATGGACTGAAGGTGGATCCCCTTCTGTGAGGGGACCTGTGATCTGCTCCGCAGGGCTGGGAAGAAGATTAAAAGTCTACCAAGTCTCTGACAGCTATCGCATCTAGTGCTGCACAAGATTTCTACACTTCACCTGGCAATAAAAACCAGTATGAACACAAGCAAGGGCTTTTTATCCAGGAAAATAAAAATATGTATTGAAATAGTCTTCACCTTTATTTGTCTATTCTATGGATACACAGGGCTCATGAATTTTTTAAGGAAATACTTTTCTGTTAGATAGATATCTGTTGTTTTCTCTCCTCCTAAAAGACCTTCTTCCTTGCTATAGTGAAGCCTGCTTCCCCTCCATTTCTTCCTTCCTACCTACCCACCACCCTCCTTGGGGCTATTTCTCATCAAGATCTATGATTTTACCTGTAAATTTCAATACTGATGGAATGTCTTCCTGTACTAATTTCTTCTGCTCCTATCTTTCACAGAGGAAAAAAATGCAAATCTCCCAAGTAAGCATCAACTTTCATTTCCTAAATCATACCCACTTTAATTACTTTTAAATACCCTAGTTAATTAAGACAATGTGTACTAGGAGCATGCTATTTTCTTTGATGCTCTTCTGTGTTACTTACACATTTTTTTCACCGTTCAGATGCCCTGTATCTACTCAAGGAAGCTACTCAGTTATAAAGCAAGGCAGAGGTGGATGGTACCATGCGTAAATCTGCCATCATTAAGTTGGGAGCTGCAGTTAAATTATAAATTGTCACCCTAAGTAGGGAGAGCATTTTTATGGATCCTGCTTCATCCTCTGCAGACTTCAGCTATTTCCAGTAACGGCCACACAGACCATACTAAAATTTGTCAGCTGCTTGGTAGGGGAGAGAGTTGAGCCTGGAGACTTAATTCCCTTCAATCTTCTTAAAAGATATGATCCAATACCTCAAGATAAAAAACATTGCCAGCTTAGGAAGGAGATACCGGGAGGAAATCCAAAGCAGCCAGGACAATCAGAACGGACAAGCACCTTAGCCCAACACAACAACTCGCTTTTCCAAAGGTCAGGTACACAGCCAGAAAGATGCCTCTCTTCTTTCTCTCTGTGTTAGAAGATCTTACTGAAGAAGAAATATTTCAAGGCTTGCCCGGATCGCTGCAGGAAGCTATACTTTAAATGCTATAACAGAGACCACATTGCTGTGGTCTTTCTAAAGCCCATTTCATGAGAAGCAAGTTGGTTTTTTCCCCCCATGTGGGACAAGCTGAGATACAGAATCTTGACAGATATAGTTGATATTGGTAACGTCTTGCAACAGTGTTTTCGCTCTGGAGTCAGAAGCATCTGTATAACTGAGAATTTTTACGACTGCAAGAGCCTGCTCAGCAGCTGAAGGTTTTCGTGCAGATCCTAAATCACCGTTCCTGTAGTGCTGCAGATTTCTTTTCAGAATAGCTCTTTATTTTCATAAACCCCAAGTACTCTTACTGAAGTCTTAGCACATTCACGTAACGGAGCCAAGCACTAATCAGGCAGTGAGGTCAATTGTGCAACAAGAGAAAGCATCCCAAAAAATCAGAATCACACACTAATAACCACACGCTAATCACACACTAATGATCACATCCACTCCACCCCCACAGGAGATGCGTGTGCAGTGGCCAAGCAGCGATCCCACAGGAAAACAAGGATTGGGGCTGAACTCACCCTCCTGCTGCAACCAGCGAGAGAAAGCTACACAGAGTCTTTGAACCCCAAAATGAATGTATTTGCATGCCAGACTAGCACAGAGAAACCCCCCAAGCCCAGAGCTGCCGTAGCTGGTTCTCCGCTCACCCTCCAGCATCACTGGTGATTTTGTCAGGTTGAGTCAATAAATGAGCTTAGAACAGAAGCAGAAATCAGAAGAATGCTCTGAAGGTGATTTTGTATATCAGGAAAGGAATGCCTATTTTAGCAGGAAATCCTTAAAGAAGATACTTGTGTGCCCCCTTAGAAATTTCAGCTGTGTTCATAAAATTCACTCAAAGACCTCACTGGCTTTACAGCTCTGGCTTGTTTGAAAACTGAAGCTATTAGAAATTGTCAGAAAACTACATGCTGTGAGATTTATCACCTTTCCCTCTGCAGTCAGTTGCTGACACACCTGCACATGGACCTGTCTGTGCTTTTTTCATGGCAGTCATTACACTGTTCCTTTGTAAATGTGGAATTAACTTCTCTCCTCCCTCAGAAAGACCACCCAGAGCAATTAGAGGAAAATTAAGTGAAGCATTCACCAACAGCCTGGTTCTCGCTCTCCATTTCCACGTCTTCTGTAAGACATAGTTTGACAAATTACTGAGTACTAAAGTAGAAATATCCTTTGCAGACTTGTATTTCCCATGGACCTATTTCATACTGGCACATTAAATGCATTTTCATTTTATTCATTAAACAAGAAGAATTCTGGACACTTAACAGTGATATAATAAAGACATTATAAAATCTGGTAATGTGCAATAAAACTGCTTTCATAAATGCCCAACCTCAAGTACATCCATCTTCTGGTTTTCTTCCAGTGATAAGTTTTGCACTCTTGCACCTCCAATTACAAAGCTTAAAGCCAATTTAAAATGACTTGTTTGTCCACAGAAAATTCCGTTTCTTTTTGGCTGCCTTTTTCATTTTCTACCTGTTGATTAATTACCTTAATCCTTTATTGCCTCATAGCTTTGTTGTTTTTCCAATAAAAGAAAAGTTGAATTCTGGGGCAGATAGCCATCCTTCTTCTGTGTAATAAAGTGGTAAAGGGAAATGCTACAGTTCCGTGTGTCTGGATTACAGAAATCTTTCCCACGATGCTGTCCTGAGGCTGAGCATTGCAGGGGAATATCTTCTCACACCTGAGTAATAAAGCCAGGAGATCCAGTTTGGACCACTCACTTCCTTTGCTGCATTGCTAATAATCATCACCACAGTCAGAGATGTGTTAATGAAGAAGAGACTATAATGCTAGCGAGAAGTTTTTGAAAACCATCATGAATAGGCAATGACTAACGCATCCTGAAACAGAAAGCACTTCTTGGAAAACGGATTTTGTATATGGTAAAGAAAAAAACCTCAAGTCTTAGCAAAACTTGGGAACACCAAGCCTCACAACTGCCATGTTAAAGCCAGCTGACAGACCTGATAGGTGTGGCATTTCCCAAATTAAAAAAAAAAGTAAATCATATTTAAATCTATCCTCACAGCAAACAGGCTTCATGAACTTTGTTAGAGGGTTAGGCTTGTGTTTAATGTATTATTTTAGCAAGAGTGGGAGAAAATTGGTGGCAGCATGAAGTACGAGTCCTCAACAAAGGGAATTTAGTGGCAGACAAATTAGAAATCCTACCTTAAGAGATACTTTTACAGGGACTAGATCAGAGGATGAATTCCCATTTTAAATACTCCATATTATTAAATGCTTTAGCAGTGTTGCAGGAGGGAGCTGGTTCCAGACGTGAGCCAGCCAGCTGCAAGCAAAACCAGCTGGGCAGCTTCCAGGGATTTCCTTTGCTGTGAGAGCTCCTGGGGTCCAGCGCATGCATCAGTTGTGGACAAGGGATAACCCTGGAGGTCCTGACCCACCTGATGACTTGCAACAAGGTGTGGGGTTTTCGTTGTAGACTTCCTTGGAAAGCCAAAGCTGGTTTTATCCAGCGAGTTCCACTCCTTCCACTGTGAAGCCTATGCTATGCATACCTCACTGCAATTAGCTCAATTAACTGCACTGTCACTTGCCAGCTTCCCAAAATAATCAGAACCTGTGGAAATCCAAATCTGATTTCAAAAATGCTTCTCTGAAGCTGGAATCATTTGGAGTATAGAAGTGTAATCCTATTACATTGGCAGAGTTTAAATGCTTTCCTTTATCCTTCAGCACAATGATTGGATCTCTGCAGCGCCACAGTCAGACTGGGCTGGAAATGCTTTCAAGGAGCCGCCTGAAAACTTGGAGAAGCCTCTTGAACAGCCAGCCATTTGGCTGTGGGTACAGCTGGGGCAGAGGAGGACCAGGTCCAGATCTACACCTCTAGCACCATGGGAAGGAGAAAACAGGGATCAGAGGAAAAAGCTGCATTAATCTCAAAAATCCCAAATCACCGTTTCAGGAATAAGAAGCATACCACCCTAAAATCCTTTGGTTGAGTCCAAGAAGGCAGGATGACTCAAGGGTCTTAAGTCATAGACCATGTAGGAAAATCCACTCCACTGAACAGAGGTGAATAGAATAAAATGGAAGTAACATGATTAGAACTGAAAATAACTGTGTGTACTTGGAAAATTTGAAGAGTTTTCTGAACAGCCTCAGCTGAAAACTGCCAGGTAAGTTAGATATGAATAACACAGACCTCAGTCAGGTATTTTGCCTCAAAGCAGCTGCCAACTCAAGATATAATGATATATATATAATGCCAAAAGCACATTTTCTTTACTTCGTCTCCTCGCAGCGTTACATGTTGGTGAATAACACACAAACCACACTTTAATCACATAATGAACTTAACGTACTACAACACCATCTAGCATTTAGCTCTGACAAAATTTTTTGAAAGTACTTGACCTGAACTCTTTATTATACTGCACTGGCTAGTATTTTTATGAAGAGAGCATTCTAAACATTTTTAATATGTTTATGAAATAAAATAATAATAATAAAATCTCTCACATAAATCTGTGGGCTCCTTCCCATGCATTCACATACACTGAATACCGGCTGGACAAGACCGCTGCACGCAGTGCATTTACAAGACCCAGGAATGAGATAACTTTACCAGCTTCATCTGCATTCAATGCCATGGATTTCGCAGCATCGTGCAGACATTATGTAGCATGGGTCATAATCAAGATTATCCGTAAAGCACTCAATTTAGGCACCAGGCAAAATTCTTCCTTGCTGTAACTCTGTCTGACCGTAATGCCACGAACTTCTGCTTCTGAAAAGTGATTTTCTTGTTCACTGAGGCATCCCCCATTCAGAAGAAATACCAAACACTTCCCGTTTCACCGCAGCAGAGACCTCTTCATAATACAGCACTGGTTTGGACACAGCACTTCTTTCACTTGTCCAGATATATTTTTTCTTGTCCCCACACAGATTTTCATGCTCCACGCAAAGTCCAGCAGATCTGCCCTCCTCTCCTAGGCACCCAGCTCTCAGAAAAGGGTCAAGTGCTGCTGCTTCTTTCACCCCTGTTAACAACATTGCTTTCACAGTGAAAAAAAGGTCAAAACCAAACTCATCACTAATCATAAAATGCTACTATTAAAAGAAAAAGGGGAGGTGGGGAAAGCTTTGCCAAGACATTAGCTAGAATACAGCCGAATTTAGCTAGAAATTAGCACGGTGTTCAACTTTTTCTTTCCTTGCACCTCTACATATCTTGCAAATGTTTAGCAGCAGATTTCCAGAATAACCTTTCACTTTTTTAGACTTGTTATGAGCATTTATGTAAGGGAGGAATGGAAACTGGGATAAATCTATGTATTTTTGCTCCCAGAAATCAAAACTGGGGAGCCAAAACCCAAGTTTGCCCTTTTTTTTTTTTTGTGGCAGCTGCAAGCATGCCAAGCTCTTGAAAAAGCTCATTTCCCTCGAGGAACCTAAAAACCCGAGACAAATCTGTGAATTTAAATCATTGTCAATGGAGAGAAGCATGTCTGAAAGCAGACCAAGAATTGGGGGGGGGGCGGATTAAGATCACCTATATGCTGTGACATAGGTCGTGAGTAGACAACTTTCAAGATGTTTTGCTAGTGTCCGTATCATTATACACCATTAATGGCTAATGTCATTACAGGAAGCAATATGAAATCAATGGAATTTACATTTACAGAAAGAACATGAGGAAACAAGACTCAGTTAAGATTAGCACAACAGCAATATGCTCTATGTTAAAAGGATCTGCCAGAGGAAAACTTAAGTCCTTGGCCAGTGCAGAGTCCTGCAGATGTGGCTACGGTCTGGCCAGGAGTCAGTCACCCACCTCACAATGGGGACGTTGACCAGCAAAGACTGCCGTATCGTCACCAACTTCCAGGGATAACTGGGTGGTTCAGACTCTGCTACCTCAGCACCCTGCCAGTCCCCAGGTCTCACTGGTTGGTGTCAATTCCCCCTTATTATCTGAGCCCTGGGGCGCATCTGCAATTACATTTCTAAAGAGCAAAACTAAGTCAAATGATGTACAGCACTGCGGATTTTGAATCACTTTGGAAGGTGGGCACCATCCGGGACAGGTCTCTGGGGAACCTCATCCAACCTTTCAGTGATGCAGGTGAGACTGTTTTCTTGTCAGATTTCACAATATTAGAAGAAAAGTTCACCCACCAGGAGCCCCGTAGGTGCTCAGTTTTAGAGGTTAAAAATAAGATTCCTTCAGATGCAAAGTTTCCCCGTGTGTCAGCCTTAATTTCACTACCAGCCTAGCAGCAAAGGAGGCACTTTTAATTAAGTGCAGGACAAGTATGGAAAACTGCGTTTGGGAAACAAGGAGGAATAGGATTATTATAATCCAATGAGACATAATTAAATGCAGAAATCAAAGGCTCTTAGTGGCACAGAACTTGTTAGAGCCTTGAAGCGTGTATTTGCACTTTAAGCTGACATGCTGCAGCTTCTGAAAAAAACAAAGCTTTTTCAGAAGGAATGAAATGATGACAGAGATGTACATAAATCATTTAGAGAAAAGGCAAAATGAGCAAAAAATCCATAAAACAACATTACAACAAAAGTCTGTTCCTAACAAAAAAGAGGAAAAACAAAAAAAAATTGCTACCAGCACTGAAGATACTATTTTGAACTCTGTGTTCCTAATTGTGTCTTAATAATCTCAATGTATCAGTTACCAGGAGGAAAGTAGTGTAACTTTGTCCATCTCTAGTTACCAGTCTCTCTGAGAGATAGGCTTGGTGAACTCAGTGAAATAGAGGCTCCCAGACCTCATCCAAAGTTTGCTTTGAGTCATCAGGATGTTACCAAGATGGGGTCAGGCCCACCCCACCACCATTTCTGGCCCAACTCTACCCTCTCGGTCCCAAGGTCAGACGTCCCTGTGAAAACTTACAGCCCCATACATATTCCTCAAGCCTCCCATCCCACCCTGCCTTCACCTCCTTTTAAGATCTGTGGTCAGTGTTGGAATTAACAAATATATCATCCAAAACGGATCATAACAAAAATATGAATGTCATGAAAAAGGTGGCTTCTAACTTTATGCTTTTCTGGGTAGAAACAGCTCCCAGGATACTTCAGCTGCTTTTATTCCCTGATAGCACTGACAAATTATTTTTAGTAGCTGAAGCCAGGATTGGGGAATACAAAGGGGCTGTGAAAGACCAACACTTCACAATGGGAACGGTGATGATAAAATTTCAAGGGGACTTTATGATGGGAGATGGTGTAACTTCAAAAGGGCTGTTCTACAGACCAGAGTCCTGTTGGGTTCAAACCATCCTAATGAAATTACAGATATATTCCTT
>JAAGNO010022678.1:0-24907 GCA_033439905.1 Ceryle rudis | reverse complement strand
AAATGCACACAGTCAAATTTGTGTGTGGCTTTTATTATCAAAGGGTTTGATTAAAAAAAAATATTTAAGTTCTCTCTCATAACCTGCTAATACCCAATTAGGAGTTGACAGATTTAGAAAAAAGAAAAATTACATATTAAATAAATCGATGGAGAAAAGCAGTTGACTAGTAAGAAAATCAACTTTGGGAGGGTTTGCAAAGTTGAAAAAGCCAGGACTCTGAGTCAGAAGTGCTACTGAATCCACAATAAGTCCTAAAGGGGCTGGAAGGAAGAAGGAGGTTAAAATGGGTACCCTGAAAAAGGAGAGACAAAGGGAGCATAGAAAATAGAGAAGAACACAGCCATTACAAAGAGCACCCCCATTTAGGCACCCTGAAGACAAAACCAAAAAATTTGAATATATTGGGAAATGGAAAGTGGTGGAGAAATCTGAGATCAGCCAGATAACCTCTTTGCGCAGTCCTTTTCAATCTGACAATGCTGTCATTCCTTGCCTATTGTGAGAAACTGTCTGTCATAATCTAAGGAAGAAAAGAGGAGAAAACTGTGCATCTGGTCTGTAAAAACCTGCTTTTCTCAAGATGCTTATTTTCTGCATGTATTAAATAATGTATCGCTGTGAGCAGCAGGAGGAGCTGTGGAATTCCACTGAATGCAACTGGGAAGATTTTATGCTTCTAAACCCCAAACCTTCAGAGCCTTATAAACCCTCTTAAAGGTTTCATTTATTTTATTTTTTTTTCTAAAATCATCCACTGCAGGCTATTTATCCACCACCATCTCATGCTCTAGTTACAACTACTGTGTAGGAACTGTAGGAGCTGCTCTGGGAAGTGCCAGATGCAGCTGGATTTACTACCTTTGTTTTTAAATACAGGTGACTGAACTCAAGGAAAATGCTTTTTGCTTACGGTGATGCTACTCTTTCATAAGCTAATAATAGTACCAGGACATACTTTCATTATGTGGTGTCTTCTATTTGGTATGAACAAGCTGTACCTCAAATAGAAACAAAACATTGCATAGTGCTAAAACATTGTTTTCTGATTTTTATATATATATATATCTACCTAAGGATGTCCTGTAGGCAGAGTAATTACAGATTGCAGAAGTAGTTTTCAAAGTCAGCAGCCTTTTACACACTATTTTGGTAGGCTCTGAGTTAAGTCAGTGCTACATGTAGGAACTTTCTGAAAATCCTGATCTTTGTTCTCCTGTGGGTGAAATAGGCAGTAAATGGGTAGCTGTTGAGATGTCTGTGGCAGATATTGTTTCTATATTTTCTAGGGATTTTTTTTAGCCCATGTTGCTTTGTGTAGGAGGATAAGAATACATAAAGATTAGACAGTGCATCATCATGTTATTGTCTGAAAAAATCAGTATATGTGATTTCTGTAGTCATTGCTTCTTTTGAGCTTGCCAGCTCTTATTATGCCTTAGAAAACATCATCTCACTGAAGAGTACCCTTGTGTCAGTGAATAGAAACCAGCAGAAAATATTCAAGAGAATATGCCTTTCAAGTCTGGTATATTTTAGAATTAGTGGGACAGGCTAGATTTACTTCTTTATCCCCAACCATACTCTTCTGTTAACAGTCCTTTAGATTTTTTTTTTTTTTTTTTTTTTAAATATGCCTGAGAATGTAGATTTGTTTAAGATCTAATTGGAGAGATGAGAAAACTAATTTTTTTTTTTTTTTTTCTGAAGTAATACATCAGGTAAAAGTTGTGAACATTTGAAATGTGATGGTTATATTTTGAACTTCCTTTGTATTAAAGTAGCATCCAATATCCTTGACAGTACAGTTGCTGGGAGGTCTAATACAAGTATAGTTGAGTCTAAAATGTATCAGGGAAAATCTGCTTTCTTGCTGTAATTCATATATTTAGTCAAATATTTTTAAGAGAAACAGCTATCAGACTAACAGAGGTTTCATCCCTTAATACTTGGTAGTTTTCTGTAGCATAAATTCCTTGTTTGTGTGTGAAGTTCTGTGTATGTACATATGTGCACACTTCACAAATACTTTAGAGTAAGACTCCAAAGAGATTATCTGTTTGTCTATTACCCCAAAAGAGGCTAACTGAGATTTTGAACCCCACTAAAAATAAAATTTGTCCTCAAAGGACTGTGTTGATGCGAGAAAAGCAGTTATGTAGAAGGATGCTACTCTGGAGATTATGTCACATGAAATATTGCTATCCCTTGATTTGTTTTAAAATTGTTTTAAAGTAAATTAAAAAAAAAACCCTACAGAACATTGTGAGCATTAAAAATATAAATGTCCTTACAGTTAATTACTTTGCTGACTATTCCATAGTTTTACACTAAGATGAAACTGCAACATAAAAATATGTTAATGCATTTAATTTATCATTGAAATACGATTACAGGGTTTTTTTAGAAAACAACAACAGAAGTACAACGCTATATTTAAAACAAGCTTTGCTTGTCACCCAGAAATTTTCCCTGTTTCACATTTTACTTGAAGACCTCTTAAATAATGAACAGTTTCTAGCAATTAATGATTCCCTCAGGTAAGTGAAAATGTAAATCATAGCTTGCTCAAACTTCTGTGTTCTATAATTTGTCTCAGAGCTAAAGAATATTTCTCGTCTGTAAACATTTCAAAAGATTTAATGTTACAATAAAATCTACACTGTGATGTTATTGGCCTTAGAGATCTCATTTTAATCCTCTTGGTATTCCCTGCATTTACTTAATTTACTGTTTTACAGTTTCATTCTTATACCTGATGAATTCCAAGAGATCTATTGCTAATCCATTTGGAAAATGTAAATCCACAGAGTATTCTCTTTAATCATGTTAAATTATTTGTACATGAAAGAAGTTAATGGTAATTTAATTTAAATTAAAAAAAAGAGACTAGAATATTTTTAAACTTTGTATTCATTTTCTGTACATAAAGAATAAGATACTGTAAGACCAGATGCAAATGGATGTTTCTACCTTAACTAAAATATTGAATTTTCTTCATCTACATTTGTGATTTAAAAACTAGATTTGTTTTCCAGTGAATGAGTTGATGGCTAGGGATTTTCTCAAATGCAAATTATAAGCAAGAACATATACAGAAAATATAATTGATGTATAATAAAAATATTTTTCAGAAAAGACCTGATCCAACAATGAATCTAGTCAGGCAGCAGAGATTGGATACACCAAGAATAACCAATTCATTAAACTTCATGTAATAAATATTCTAAATATACTTCTCATGAACAGGCTCTAAACCAATAAATATTTATGGGAATTATTTAACCATTGTAGAATAACAATTAACTCAGGAAAAAAAATCCAACATATTGTGGGTGAATAGCATTCAAAGGGGAAGGAGTTCATGTCACTGAATAAATTATTCATTGTGAATTATTCTCTTGATTGTAAAGGCTAAGAAGGAAAAAATTAGGCTTATTTTGCATATTTTGTTCACTGTTTTTTGAAGTGCTTTATAGTCGTTAAACTCGTGGTATCCCCATTTCATAGGTGGATAAAGCTGAGGCACTTGGAATTTGTGATTTAGCTAAAGCTACAGATTAAGTCAAATGCCAGGATTAGGAACAGAAATGTGATTCCTGATGTAATTTTTTAATCTATCAGTAAATAATTCTTCCAGACTGATTGTCCATATAAGGAAAGAGGAAGATATGGAGGCAAAGCTTTTGTATGAAGCACAAGGAATAAGAATGGAGGCAGCTCATACCTTGTTCCTTGCCTTGGCACCGATTTATAAGGAGTTTTCATTTTAGACTGATAAGGCTATCTCTCTCTTCATGAAGGGCATTCACAACCCATGTTAGTGAGTTTAGGATGCTGAGAGTATGCTAAACCCCTGGGATATGGTGGAAGCCATCAGAGTATTTCTGTTTAGTCTTCCCCTCTCTCCTTCCTCAACCACCCCAGCTATCTCCTCATCTTTTTCCTGGGGAAGTGCTGCTGGTGGCATTCCACTGCCTACACAGGGTCTGCAGGGCAGCTTCCCAGTGAGCGGGGAATTAGAGGTGTCAGTGACTAGCAGGGTCACCTCCTGTTCTGTAGGTGCACCTGCTGCTGAAGCCAGTAGAATTACTGTAGGAGAAAGGTGAGACCTTTATAATCTCCTACAGCATTCTCTGCTTCCAGTCCCCAGCACCCAATAAAGGATTGCTTTTGAGCCTGAGGACTGAGTTGTACCAGACGGGCTGTTTTAAATGCTTCAGGAGAAGGGCTATTACTTTCCCTAAAGCCTTGAGGCTGTAGGTATTCTAGAAGTCAGCTCTTAGAGTATGTGCTTGATAGCTTGCTATAGAAACCCACTTCACTTCTGCTCCATAATTCCCATTTACGTGCTGCCTGCTTGTCCATTCCCCAATGCAATTGCTGCTTGTCTGAATTCATGTGCCTGGTCCCTATCTTTCTTCAGGACTTCTTTAACACTCTTCCCATCTACATCTCTATTCTTCTGGTGTCTATTCCGGCCTAATTTGAATGGCCCCAGACAGACAAACAAACCTCTTCTCTTTGCTCAGACACTTCACCAACATGCAGGCCAGGATAGGTGTGAAACATCTATGTGTTTCCCTACTTCTGAAAGACCCTTGATGCTCATATGAGAACTTTCTTACTTATTTTTAGGCAAGACCACAGTACGTCTTCTCTTTGCCTGTGCAGGACTCCTACTGCTAACAAGAAATGGGTGAATCTTGATAGCTCTTGAGCAAGAGTTTAGACAACCATGTTGACAGTGGGATGAATTCTGAGCAGAATATAGTCACATTTATATATCTAGATATGGACTGGTGCATTTAAGTGTGTGGTTAGTAGGTAGGCAGCAGCACAGAGCAAGACTTAGCTCCATAATGCTCCCATCATAAACTTTTCTTTCTGTCTTTGTGTGGGTAATTTGGACCTTAAGGAGTGCTCTGTCTTACAGCTGGTGGCTTCAAAGCCCATGTGTGGTCCAGTCATTGGAGCTGATGTTCACAAAGCATGTGAGTGCTTTAAACCCTAGGGCTTTTGGTTAAATGGGGTGCAGCTCACCCCTGCTTAGCTTCATTTTCTTTGAAACTGGGTGTCACCAATCACATGAAGATATTAAGGATTTGCCTTCCAGTGAATTAAAAGCAGAGATTTTGCAGTTTGACAAGACCCAACTAGTTCTGCACAGAGGCAGGACTATAAAATCCTCCTATTCATGGCAAAGTTGGCATTTAGTGGACACAAAATGAGGTAACAGACTAAGAATCAATGTCACTATCAGTATTTTTCTTAAAGGACAGCTCTAAAGTTCCATATAATTTGCTTATTTGTCTCCACTAATTTTTCTAATAGCTACTAGTAAACATGCAGGGTTTACTTTTCTGTGGTTGTATTCAGTTTCACTTTACAATGTGAATAAACAACACTAGTTTTCTGACAATGTGTTTTAAGAAAATTTAAGAAAATTCAGGGAAAATTATGCCTTTGTGCCTCAAATACAGGCATTATCAACCTTAAATCTTGCAATTTTTAAAATCAAACACCTAAAAAGCAGTATATATGGTATTCCTACCTTTTGTTAAGTTTGTGGGATCACATTAAATGTGTTTTCTCTTGAAAGATCCCTCCAGACATCAGAAAAAACTGACCAACTCAGAGACACTCTGGGTGAAATTTTAAAGGAGCATATGCAAAGAACTGTCAAACCCCCAAAAGAAAATAGAGAAGACAGTTTTCTGTCCTTCTGCCTGTAGTCCAGAAATCATTTTCTTCCATGTAACTGCTTCTGTTTGGTCACATACAGTCCAGTTTGGATAAATGGAGAAATGATACATAGATAATTGACTGAATTTGATCTTAAACTGTTCTATTTTCTCCAGTGTACGTTCTGCTTTGCTTCTTATATTGTGCCTATCGCTGTGGCATCTGAGTACATTTGTTAAGCCATTTAAATAAATGCATAACAAAAACCCCACAAAGCCTGGAGGAATCATGAAAAAAAAAAAAAAGCTTTTCTTGGAGCACTTGTTTATGTGATGATGTGGAGTTTTGCTGCATAGTTGTGAGTGGTTTGGATACTGGTAATAGTGAGTTGCCTAGAAAAGTCTATGTATGCATAACTCATGTAGACTTCTGCTGTGATAAGTATTTAGATACTTAAATGCATTTAAGTAATATATGAAGCTTATGTACCACTCAATGGCCCCAGGTGAGCATGCTTCATAAGGGTACTTTGCTTGTAACTCCTTTTTTCCCTGCCTTACTGCAAACAGTGATGCAGATTCTTAGGCACATTAAGAATGACAGAGAAAAAGAAGATGGCTAGAGAAAAAAAGGAGAACTGGGAATGAAAGAATGCAAAAGAAAAGGAGGAAAATGGGAAAGCAGAATATCTGAAGATGAATGAGAAAAAGTGTAATTCACGGTATTTATTACAGCCCAATCCCTCTGACTGCTGCAGTTTTGAGGAGGTTAGTTGTACCTGGAGGTAAGTCATTGTACCACTCATCCTGTGTAGGACCTTTTATTTAATATTGAAACTTAGAAGAAGCCCAGAGAGGTTGAGAAAAGAGGTGGTAGAGAGAAAAACTCCAGGCTTTAAAGACCATAGAACTTTACATCATTGCAGTGCCCATGTTCTTTCCATGTTCAGACCTCTGCCATGCTCTCCAGGCCCTGCATCTTACTCCTGAGTGTGTGTAGAAGGTATATTGACAAAGACATGAGTTTCACTTACTAACTGCAAGTCTTTGGCACTTCACAACAGTGAACATCATGGTGTTAATTTCTCTCTTCCTCTATCCCCTCTGTTTAAGTTTGGCGGGGGGGGGGAGGGGATAGTATCTCTTTGGATAATGTTCATTTTTCTGCACTCAGACACGAAAAGATGTTCCTAATGGCACAATGAATGAGAATTTTTAGGTAGAGTTATGTGAAGCTGTAAATGTAAAGGTTTGTGTAAATATACCTAATATTTCTATAAGGACAGCCTTCTTCTCTCTCTTTTTCTTTCGTCGAAGAGCAGAAAGAAGGAAACCCACGAACTACAGAAGGAAATTTCTTTTGCTCGCCCCCAACAGCGGCAAGCTCTCCCTCCGCGGCTCCCCCCGCCCGTCCCCGCTGGGTGGCAGTGCGAGGCTGCGCTGCGGGACAGCACTGCCCGGCTGCGCAGCGGGACGGCACCGCCCGGCTGGGCTGGTCTCCTCTGCGGGACAGCAGCTCCCTGCACTGGAGGACAGCTTTGAACCATGCTGCTGCAAAACAACAGTATTTCTAAAGAAATGCTGGGTTTGGTGTGAAGCGTACTGTGGTAGATCTTTAAGGATAGGAGAGATTTTGGTGACCTTTTCCATAGCACTGCCTTTATGATTTACCAGGCACCTCCCTCCTCTGGACCATAACCAGAGATAGGGTACAGCATCTTTTCTAGGAAGACATCAAGTTTCATGTCGAGCCTGCTTGTGACAGACAAGATCCCTACATAAATGTTGTCTGTATTTAACTACTATTTTTCTAAAAAAAACCCAAACAAAAAACAAACCAAAAAACCCCAAATCTAAACAAAACAAACCACAACAAACCAAAATAGGTACACATCTCCTTGGAAGACAGGTTAGAGCAGTATAGACTATTTGGGAACTATAAGAAATCTAGCTACCCTAAAGCACACTGTCATATTAACACTTTTCTCACTCAGACAGTTTTTATTTAAGACCTCAGAATATCTTAGTGGCAAGTTTCCCAACAGAGGATGCTCTCAGTCTATAATTTTTACTTTATGGACCCATTAATGAAACCTGACAGTTAAATTATAGGTTTCACCTCTGGTCACCCCAATAGTATTTGTGAGTGGCATTTTATTTATCCAGATGACCTTTTTGGCTTCAAATACATATGGAAATGAATATGCACAGCAAACAGAAATGTGTGCTTTTTAAACAGACATGCAGAAAATGGAGAGTCTGTGCAGCCGCAACAGAATTTCAAAGCACAGTGTTCCAGCAAGAAAACCATATTTTGTAAATCAGTACAGTTTGGTTTTAATTCACTAGAATCCACAGAGATACTCAGTTTACAGTGACTGGTGGTCTGGCTTCTTTTGCTATCTGTCCTTCATCAAGTTTTTTAGGAGCATTGAAAATATATATAAGCCAGACAAGATGCTTACTAGTGTCAAGTAAGAGAGCTGGGGACTGTTGCAGCCATAAAGAAAATAGTTCTGCCTGGAGCAGAACAGGGAGGGACAATATCGCTAAAAGACTGCTGAGAAGAGAGGAGGAGGAAATTGCAATGGTGTTGCTGCGTCAAGAATATATCTGGCATCTGAGATTAAAAGAGAGCTTCCCTGTCTTCATTTAGGTAGATATATAGGTTGGGTTCATTGTAATACATTGTGAATTCCCTTTTATGTGAGAATGATGCCATCAATAGTGGATACGGACTGAGTGTCTGTATTTGACTGTCAAAGCAGATTTCTAAATGATTACACAGATTGCTGAAATAAAACTTACTTTCAGAAATAGTAACTCTGCCTTCTGTTGGTTTTCCAGATGAGCACAGAGTTCAGTATTTTTAATAAACAACCCTGCTGTCATGTCAATAAAAAAATGTAGCCTTGGTTATCGGTACTTAAAGACATAAGATTTAACATGTTTGCTTTTATTTTCAGAGTAGTATCAAAATAATTCAGAGTACAGTACTGTTACTCCTGCAAAGTGCCAGACAGAAAGTTGCAACCTTTTATGTATAGTAAGATTTGTCTTTATTTAACTGACAATCAGATCAACCCATATCTTGTCTAGTGTTACAGTACGATGTTTGTGGATAAGACTGTGGGGTTTGTTTTCAGTCTACCTTCAATGTACTAGAAATTTGGTAAATCATTTGTCACAGATAGTTGGTCATTTAAACTGGGTATAATGAATCATTTACAGGCATCCTTCTTTCTCTGTTTAATTCACAATCTTAAACTTAATGATAACTTCAAAACAGTCATTACATGACTTGCAAATAGATTATTCATCTTTTGACTTGGCCTTAAATTGTTTATCATGTCCTGTTTTACTAAGCAGTCTTCTCTGTCATGGGAAAAAATTACTGTATTGTGATAAGAAAAGACATTACAATTAATTGAGTTCCCCTCATCTTTTTTCCTCATGAGATGTTTTTTCCAAAGTAATTAGGAATCCACTTTGGTTTGATAACATTGCATTAGAAAACATTATTTTTGGTAGCATTATATTTCCAGCAACAGAACTGAGTGCAGCAGCCAAACCCAATGGAGTATTTACCACCAGTAAACTTGGATGACAACTGGTCGTTGGTTCTGATCTGCCAGTGCTGCATAATGTGCATTTCTGACAGGTAATGGTATGCACTGTCCAGAACATGGCTGACCTTTAAGCCATAAACCATCTTGTGGCATATTATGAAGAAGCAGCAAGTCTGTCAGAGTTCAAGGATCATCTGGACAATGCTGTTAATCATAGGGTTTATTCTTATACTGTCCTTTGACGGGCAGGAAGTTGGTCTTGATGATCCTTATGGGTCCCTTGTAACCTGATATTCTATGATTCTAAAACCAAATGAAAGGCGAACTTTGAGGGGCTCACTGCTAGTGATAGCACATCCAAAAAAAAAAAAATAATCTGTTATAAAATATGCAATATGCTTATATAATAAAAGTAGAAAAATAGTTATTTCCACTCACTTCATTAAGCCCCTGAACATAACATTTTGTCTAAGTATTGATGTTTTATCTTCTGTCTTGATGTAAGGAGGGAAAACATCCTCTCCTACTATTAGTCATGAACTCTTTTCTTCATATTTAAACCAAGAAACAAAAGCTGTACTTTTATGAACAGCATTAGTAATTGTTACTGTTCCTGTAGGTGTTTTCTTTCTCAAAGAGTTTTAACATACTGAAAAGTATTTTAGTTATTTGCATTGGAAATTAGTTAGCTAATCCATTGTTTTAATTTTCAAAGGAGCTGATTAGAAAATTTCTTTTTAGTGTCTCATTTCTTGTGCCTCCCAGGTAAGATGCTGTTCTCAGGTATGGGTGAAAAAATCAGTCTCTTAGAGTCATTGCTGCACTGAGACACTGTCCTGAATTCTCCTACAGAAGAGTTACAGCTGTGTAGAGTTTGACCCAGTTAACATCCAGTTTGACTCTAGATAATATAATACCTCCAGACAGATTCACTTTCTTTCCTGCAACTCCAGCAAAGCTCTTTCATGCAAGGGACACAGAATGATCCTTAACCTCTCTACATCACTTTGTCTTTTAAAATCTCTAAAACTTCCCTTTACATGAATTAACGGAGCCTGAAGGAAGGACAGTTTCATATTGAGTAAAGTCTACAGCATATCCTGTAAAAGAAGACTAACTGAATCCATTTCCATGGAAAAGAACATATCACATAGTAGTACATTATTTCACACTATACTGTTCTCTCTATCAATTCCTCTACTTTCTGGTAAGAATGAACCAAAGTATTTATAGATTGACAGTAAAAATAACAAGTCTGCATTTTTGAAGTAGAAGATGACTGTGGTTGATGACTTTTTTTTTTTTTTTTTTTTTATTTATTTATAGCTTCTCAATATTCTACAAGCATCTATCTGCAGTTGGAGGCAGAGTACATAAAGAAAAAAGTTCTTTCTAGGCCTCAGGGCAAATCCAAAGCATTCAGGTTGGATTTGGCTTCATATTAATCCTCTAAATCTCAGTGCATACTAAAATCTCCCAAAGACACCAAGGTTTTTTGTTTTTTTTTTCTTCTCTGTTTTCCTTGGCAACTAAACCACATTTTACATAACCGCATTATGTGCTTCACAGTAATATATAAGATTTCATAAATGATATAAATGGCCTCATACAAATTCAAAACAGCACAAGAGTCAATAAACATATACTGCAATAATTCCAGACCACAGCAGGCAAATATCTGACTCTTTCAAAATCAGTTCATTTTCCACTTAAAAAAAAAAAAAAAAAAAAAAAAAAAAAATTGGTCCTTTCCTCTAACTCCCCTAAAACACTGACATTTGGGTATATTCAATTTCTTCACTGAATGAGGTGAGGCTCCTAGCTTTTTTTTCTTTTTGATATCTTAATCAAATTATTTTTTTCCCCTCATTTAACATTATTACTTATGCACATACATATCCAAATAGATCTGAAATCTGTTTTATAGGGCAACAGATATGCTATAAAACATATTATATCAGAGGGAACAAGCTTTGTCTCTACAGGTCTGCAAACAATTTATAGGGAAATATTCAAACCTAATTAATGTGATTCAAATGGTGCTGAAAGAAAATCTTTGTCCCCTGATCATCTTTATTATAGGTATACATTACGGAATTGCTACTGAATTATCTTCATGTTTATTTTTGATGGCCCAGTTGCCAATAAGGTGTTGTATGGCCTGTTTGCAATAAATTCTGTTTAAAAAATGTAAAAGTATAAATTCAATTGTAGTTGAAAAAAATCTTATGGCTTTGTTTTTCTGAATATTTTTTCATAACTTTCATCCAGAAGCTGGTTCATTTGAAGTTTATCCTCTTTCATGCTTATCTTGGCTCTCCTGCTATTCATTGTGTTCCAACTGACTGTGTTCTTAGAAAAGGTCTCCTAAACTTGAGAAAACTTAGATTTTGATCTTACTGACTCACTTTAGAACTGCACATAAAAACGTGACATTTTGCATCCTGATACTGTGCCCAAAGTGGTACTGAAAAGACCCCTGTTAACCTCAACAAGTGTTGGTTTGTGGTCTTCTTTTCTCATTTTTAGACTTCATAGAGCAGCCTAAAGTTGACCTGTAATTTTATTTAATTGATCCATTTAAAAACTGATAAGCCCCATATTCTTCCTTTTCTTCTGGATCCCACATGCATGTTCTTTGAAAATTGGTTTCTTTCTAAATAAAAGTAATAATTACCATCTTTCTTTTTTAACAAAATCATATTGAGAACTTATCTACTTGTTATTTTTCATTTGAAAGGAAATGAAAGTAAACATTGGTCTACATCACTCCCACTGCAATCAGTGCTGTAGATGAAAAAGAAGAGATGGAAGTTACCTACATCAGTTTCAGAATTTCAGATCTGATGGAAATCTGTGAAAATTCTTTGACAAATATTCTTTATCTGTAAATCTCTCAGGCTTGAATAAAGGAGAGGGAAATGAAATGTATAGAACCAGTTGTCTAAACCATTCAGATAGTGTTTGGTTAATCTTGATTTATTATTCTGAGGCAGAAGGGTTGTAAAAGCCCCAGGACTTCTGTTATTTTTTTTAAACTTTCCTTAAACAGAGCTGTTGAGCAAGGGTTAAACCAGGCATTTCTTTGTCTGGAAGCAACAAGTGTATCAAGAACTCTCCATTGTTCCAGTCTGCTCATCAGGCTGCCCCAAATTCCACCATAGGTCTCTTCATTACACGTGCACCATCTTCTTTAAGATATATTTCCTAAAGCGGCTGGAAAAGAAAGGTTGCTCATGAGTTTACCAAAAGGAAAGTGCAAATGCAGGTGAACATTGTAAACACTTTTGACTAAATAAAATCAACATATTCTCAGGAAATCCTGTTTCCTTTTGGCACCACCTTTAGCTTTGCCTGTAGTTACTTCGCTATTCATCCTTCTTTGCTAATCTCCAACTTTATGAACTTTGTCACATGGCTCCTGCTGCACGTGCCTTTGCTAAAGTCTTGTACTTTTAAAGAAAAATCTGCATGTTGGTTAGGTCAGTAAAGAAATTTGTCTAGGCACTTGGAAGAAAAGGAAGGAGGGACAATACAGAAGTTTGACATTCAAATAAATTCAAGCAACCTAATTCTTTTTTGGACTCTTCACCACAAGTTGCAATTACGCTGAACTGTACAGAAAGAAAATTTTGTGAAATTATTTTGCCTTTACTGAAGAATTTCAATATGTGCTTGTAATGCTTCATATTTTACTAGTGTACTCATTTTTGTTATAGCAGCAAAAATACAGACATTTCAAAGCAATTTTGTTCATGACATTTTATATATACTTATGTATATTGAATGTGTGTGTTCAATATTGTCTTGAAATGTTGCTAAGAGACCAGCTATGGACTTGAATACACTAAAATACAGGCATGCCTTTTGAAGGTGCCAAAGTTAATTCAACAGTACCATACCACTTTGGCATAGTAATGTCAATTATATGATAACTTTTTGAAAAGTCTCTATTTTTTATTATTTCAAGGTATTTGGTTTTTCTACTTAAAACATGCAGTTTTCTGACAGAACCTGCTGGCCTTTCAACCCTAAACTAGCCATTTAGGTATTTCATGCGATGTATTTATGCAGTTTGGCAGTTTGCAGTTACTGCTTTCCAAACACAGCAGAACATCTTGCTTGCTGTGCTCCTGATTGCCCTGGTGCTGCTCTGCTCATCTCCAACACAATTGCAAAATCCACTACCAGGTGTTTACAGCTCCTCAGTCTCAGGATAGAAATAGAGATTTAATAAAAGGAAGCTGCCCCAAAGGGCTTGTAGGGGCTGGTCCTTTGACAATAATGACAATATTGGTCCTTTAGGGTCAATAACTGCAATGGTTTTTTCCTCTGCATAAATTCATCAAGTATTATCCCACTTTTATTTCTGGCACTGGAGTTCTGTGGCACTGTTTTTTATTTGAAGCCTAATTTAATTAAAAAGCCAAAAGGATATTTCTTGGAAAATTGTATTGGGCTTGAAATAATTTTTTTACTGAGATGAAAACTAAGAGAAGACAGTTTTACACATGCATTTAGACCACCTAAAATACAAAGTAGGGTATTTAATACAGTTTTAAAAGTATGTCTCTACTAGTAGTTTTCTAATTCTCATCAGATAATTATTTTGATATTTAGTTACCAGCATACCTTTTTATTTTGTAATAGTACTTTTACCTTAAATATATATGATTTTTAAGTGTCCTGGAAAATCAGGACAGAAGCTTTGCAGTTAAATGAAACAAGATGCATACAACAATTTTATAAGTTCAAAGCATATTCCTGCAAGACAAAACATGTAAATAACTTTTGAAGTTAATTAGATTATTCACATAATTAAAGTGACTTTGTACTTAACCTTTGTAAGAGTAGATTTTCCATTGGTGTCATTATAATAACTATAGAAGGCAGCTCAGTTGAGAAATGAAATCATAAAAAGTGAAATAACTCAGTTATGGTTCTTATTATGCAGTGTATTATACCACTGACCACTGCTGAGTTACTTTAAACATGGCTGTACTCACAGAATTACTGAAAGGAATATTAAATTGCTCTGTTACAGGTTAGTCTTCACTTGTACTAAATTGTTTCTAGCTTTCTTATAAAAATTTCTTATAAAAGTATGAGCAGATTTGAGGCATTTTTCTAATCTTTTTTTTTTTTTTTTAATCATAGAATGACTAGTATAAGCGGTTTGATGAGCCTATATGTTTTTTTTTCTCTATTACTTTTCAATATTAAAATCTGTCCATAGATGGCACTAACTTCTTGCTGTTTCAGAGAATCCAGGAAAGAGCTTCTTTACATACATTTCTTGGCAGGCAAAAAACATTTCTTGGCAGTTTTTATCCCATAATCCAGAAGTGAGAGCATAAAATGATGGGTTCGTAATTTGCTTTAAAGCTATAAAAAAGAGATTTATTTTTTATTTAATTATAATGACAGCTAATGGAAATGAGGATCAGAATGTCAGCTGTAGATTTGTAAAAAAATATTTCTAAATTTCTTTCATACATTTAAAGACTCAACCTGTTGAAAATAAGTGAAATCCACTTTAAAAATAAAGAAATCAGAATGCTGATAAATATAGTCTCGTACTGGCAGTTTGCTGTAATAATAGAAAATGTTGATCCAAATACTTGCTTTTCACAATTTAGATTACATCACTATGTGTCTTTTCTGTTTCTATATCTGCATTCATTAGATGAAAAAAAAATGGTATGGTTTCTGTGTTATACAGTTTGGGAAATGGTATTTAGATGCTTACTTAAATACAGTTCTACTGAAATTAGTGTGTTTGTGTATATAAGACTAAGCAAATATCTAAGCATTAAGATATGACCTTTATAAATTGTTTGCAAAATATAACAAGTATCAGGCATTTTAAATACTTTTACAACTACAAAGAACTATGACACTGTAATTCACATCATTAGCACACTGATTTCTGCTTTGGGTCTCAATTTAAATTCAGTCTGTTTATGTGAATAAGAGCAGAATGAGGCATAGACCTCTCAAGTTACCATCTTTTTATTGCAAACACAGTTATCAATTCAGAAATACTCTTCCTCGTTTTGGAAATTATTAATAATGAACAAGAATGTTATTTATTTCTTGATATTTGATAAAACCATTGCATACCATTCCTTTTATCTAAGCTGAAAAGATCACGGACTGGTCAATAACATTCAATTTAAGCATGTGATGCCCAAGTCAGATTGTTACCTTAAGTAAAAATCTTCTTATGAAAACAAAGAAAATGAAGAAAAAGTAATTTCCTCTGTGTCTCTAGAATTATTCTAGCACTGACTTTTACTTGCAAAAAGTACTTTTAAATTCAATATTCTCCCACCACTTTTTGTGTGAGATAACTTAATTCCTGAACTCTTGAAAAATAGAGTGTAGAAAATTTGTTATGACTAATATTCAATGAAAAACTCACAGATTACTAACTTCTTGTGGTTCTGAATTGCAATGAACACAGCTGTTTATTTGGAATGTAAACCCCAGTCTTTTTCAGTATAGACTATAGGATATTTCTGGCAAAGCAAAGCTACTAAGGACTAACACAAAAGAAAATACAGTGGAAGTATTCATTTGTGTGCTCAAAGACATATCATGAAAGTGCATGTCATACTTTTTTTTTTCATCATTTAATCAAAATATCTGTTAATGCAACTTGATCACCTTTATTGGGAATACAGCCTTCAAAACAACCAACATGCAGGCCATACCAAAATTTCAAATCCAGATTTATATACAAAATTTGGACAGCACGTCCATCCCTTCTGCTTCTATCTATGGTTTGAAAAAGCATACTGTAGTAGAATTTCAGTTGAAAGATTTTTGCTTCCTTCCTATCTGCATAAGGTTTTTAGAACTCTTTCAGTATGATATTACATTATTTAATATTTTTGTTTTCAAGTCAGAAACTTCAATAATTCCACTTGTTTTAATATTCCAGTAAGAAGTAAGACAAATGAATAATTGCTAGGCATTAAAATAATTCAAATGACAGTGAGACAGAGAACCATCCTAGAATACTGAAGGATTTAACCCATGAAACCACAAGTCAGGCTGCAAGGCTACTAAATAAGTCTAGCATTTTATTTACAATGGTACCATATGACTGAAGTGTAACAAATAGAGCATCTGTATTGAAAGCAAGGTAGTGCCATCAAGGCACTACAGAGCCTTTAGTCTAAATAAAGAAAACAATGGAGATGAAACGCATTAGTATTTACCAGGGTAAGCTGATGACTATCTTTGGTAAAAATTATTTTCTTTACAGAAATGCTGATCCAAATATAAGCTTGAACTTCATTCAATAATAAGAAATAAGTGATTAAGGACAGTATGGAAATACATATGAGTTGACAAACAACAAGGACAATGAATTATGACATGGAGGAGCTATTAGGCTCATAGTGTTCCTTGAAGTTCATTTTTGGTGCTGTTATTATGCAATATTTTCAAAAGTGAAATTGATATGAGAACAAGTGTAAACTTGCTGATGTTCAAGGACATATTCAAGGTGCAAACGGGACCTGATTGATGGTGATAAATACTGGAGAGAAGAAGACCAGAATTGTGAGACAAGGTATTTGGAGAGCAGTTTGTGATATGAACTGAGTACCTCTGAGTCATGTAAGACAGAGAAGAACCTTACTGTATCAGTTGTTAAATGGATGGAGGTGATTTTATAATTACAATCACTGGTGCTAGTATGGAGCTCTGACTTATCTCCAGTCTCCATCTGGACACTGAACCATTGACCACTGCCCTCTGGATGCAGCCATCCAATCAATTCCTTATCCACCTAACAGTCCACCTATCAAATCTCCCTAATTTAGAGAGAAGGATGTTGTGGGGGACCATGTCAATGGCCTTACAGAAATATAGATAGATGACATCCATAGCTCTTCCCTTGTTCACTGATATAGTCATTCTATCATAGAAAGCCACTAGGTTGATCAGGCAGGATTTGCCTTTGGTGAAGCCATGTTTGTTGTCTTGAATCACTCTCTGTCCTCTATGTACCTTAGCATAGCTTCTAGGTTCCTCAGCTGGTCATGAGCCTGATCTTCGCTTACAGTGGGAGGGACTTTGCTCCCCCGGTCCCCATCTTGAGATCCATCGATTCAGGAGGTATGGCAAGACAGGTTGCCAGTGAAGACAGGCAAAAACATTGTTGAGTACCTCAGTCTTCTCCTTGTCTCTTGTTACCAGCTTGCAAGTCCTGCTCATAACAGCAGGGATGCTTTCTTTGACCTTCTTTGACATACCTGTAGAAGCTATAGACACAAAACCAGACCTGATGCTACATAATATCAGGTAAAGTATATCTTGTATTCAGTGTAAGAATCCATGGAGATGGCATCTGTAATATTGTATACTCTTTTCATACTGAGATACTTGCACTAAACTAGAACAAATAGTGGGAGGGACCACTAGAGAACTCTGAGGAATGGAGTAGCTACTGTTAGGTACTGTCTAATTAGTTACTAACTACATTAGTGAAAGATGTAACTTCATTTCCCTAACATAGGATACAGAAATTATAAAGCTATTCTTGATAACATATTCAGGAGAAAAAAACAGAGGAGAGGTGATTTTAAAAAAAGATGATATATTAGCACAAAACCTCATAGAATTTAATTTGCCATTAAGAATATTTTTTTTTTTTTTTTTTGGTGGAAATTAGAAGTTTCCTAATCATCACTGAAGAGAAATTATATAACAACTTTTTAATGGGTACTGTGGACAAAAATCTTAAATCACTTTAGGATGGACCTTTGAAGATCTATAACAGCTTATGTTACAAGCGATTAACCATGGTGGACTGATTTTGATGACAAAGGAAGACCCTTCTCTTTGCCTACGCTAATACTCTGAGTATTCTATATGTGATGCTTCTCCAGACACACATAATTTAGTCATGTGTATGTATGGGAATATCCCCTTTCTGTTCAGCAAAGCACCTAAATGTGTTATCTTTTGATACATGACTAAGTCTAATTAATTTCAAATGCTTTTCAACAGCCAGCTTCTCCTGTGCGTGTGTGTGTGCACACTAAAGGTAGACAAACTTAATTCCTAAAAAATCTGAAAAAAAAAATATTGATGATGCTACTAAAATGAACTACCAACTTGTGAAAATGATTGTGATATTCTTCAATGGTCGTGACGTTAGGCATATTTTGTCAGAAAAGTAAATTTAAACTATTTTCAAAACAATGAGAAATAACAGTGTCAGTCATATCACAAAAATATTTCTTAATAATGAAGTAAATATCCAAAACTTTTGCGATGTTGTAAACACAATTCATTGCAGTTTTATTTTCAAGAGAAAGGAATACTGTGTTCAATGCCACTCTCTTTTGTGTTTCTTTGGCTGTAATTAGATAGTTGTTCTTTATTCAGAAGAAAATAATAATTTGAAATAATGTCCATGAAAGACACAATGCTGCTAATGTGTTCTCAGAGCCTGAAGCATGTATTTATAAAACGGAAATGCCCTGAGGAAAATTTATTTCTCTTGCAATTCATTTGGTTCCTGCCATAATTGGACAAAGGAGCTGAGTAGCCGCCAGAGAAAATGAAAAGTTGAGCACTCAATC
Organism: Ceryle rudis; assembly: GCA_033439905.1. Taxonomy (NCBI): domain Eukaryota; kingdom Metazoa; phylum Chordata; class Aves; order Coraciiformes; family Cerylidae; genus Ceryle; species Ceryle rudis. The sequence goes on along the minus strand of JAAGNO010022678.1, from coordinate 6,052 downwards.
ACCACCCGTGCAATTCCAAAATTTTAATTGCATCATTCACAGTGAGCCTTTGGGGGGGGAAATGCTGAAGATAGAACATGTCATGAGTACTGTATTGCTGACAGAGTCTTTTTTCTTATTCCAGACATCTCAATCACTGCCAAACAGTGCAACTCAGCTTCAAGGAGTGTGGCTCTGGTACAGACAACTCCTGCATCAGTTACTGGGGAAACACAGGCAAATTATGCAGATGAAGAATGCAATCATGTGGATCCTCAGGGAAAAAATAGTACAATAACATTCCTTAGTTATGTTTGAAGCTTTCAATGAAGCTGAACCTTTCATGTGCACAAATTTCAATAGCCGTGTCCTACTGTCTCATTTGTAAGTACTTGATTAAGATGTTGGGAGATGGATTGACAGGGCAGCTGCTTAATTTTGTAGACACCCACCGTCATGAACAAAATTTGTGCCTAACTCTGCAGGTGCCTAAAACTTCCTCTGCATCAGCTTTGTTCTTGGAAAGCTGTTGGTGTATTGTTATAGGCACCGAAGTCTTCACAGCATCGAGATATTTGTCAGGTGACTAAGGCCTAAGCCCTGACAGGGTTCACAAAATATTCACCTACTTTACGTGGAAGTCCTGAGCCAATAGATGTGTTCAGACATGAAATAATTAACAGTGCATTGGCCTAGAACAAGAAAATGAAAGTGCACATGACGCTATTGCTTTCAGTTCAGGATAATCACCTGGATGGGTGAGAGCTGGCTTCCTGATTCTGTGCCAACTAATGTTCTAAACACTAAATCTTTATTTTCCAAACTGTCAGGAAATATCTGGAAAGTAGAGGCAGGAATGGGAAAGATGGAAATGAGGAAAATATATTATTTCCATTTGCGATGATGGAGGAAGGCTAGCTGGCTTGCAACAGGCAAGTGTAGAAGGTCTAGGCTTCACCTGTGAGAGATCAACATTTTAAAGGAGGAAGGTACTCCACAGCAGTCATTGCTGCATCTCTGCCTTTCTGGAAAGTCCTTAGTCTGTGTGCTGGGTGAAGTGGAATACTTCTGAAAAGCCTGAGTAAGAAATTCCTCATTCTAGGATGCTGCTTGGGTCAGTTTGCAGCATTCTGCTCTCACACTCTTGGTGAGTAATCCCAGTGCTGAACTATTGACTATCAGCTTCTCTTGTGTGTGAAACAACTTGACGGGTTGCTGGCATTTGAAAGAAAGAGCTTAGTGTTGTGAGTCTCTGAGAATGTTAGGATATTAACAAGAAATGCAGCTTAAATTATCCTCTCCTTCAGTGATATCTGCCACACTGACAATCTAAATCCCTGTTCAAGGAATTTTGAACTCCCAGTTGTTGAGCACTTAACTGTCCTCATGCTGCAGTGGCTAATTTGAATGGTCTGCTTTTCATTGTGTACAAGTTCATAGGTAATTTAGATCTCTGAAATCCCCCAAATTCTTATGAATCTATTCTTTTGGGATATTTTAGGAATGACACTAAGCATACTGAGAATGCTAACAGATGCAAATTCAAGTGCCACTGAGTACATTTTTTAAGCCAAATGAGTGTTCTTCAGAGTAACTTTCAGCCAAACTTGGAGAAGTTCCACAGCAAACTGAGATGAAGCTCAGTAAATCGAAGCATGACACAGAAGTGTCCTAGAATTTTGCTAGCACAACAGATGTATTAAACCTTCCACAGTTTAGCTTGTTTCGAATAACTTAGCAAAGAGCCATTCCTATTGGTGCTATGCTAAAACAAGCAAACAAACCACAGATTTAGATTCAAAGGTCATTAATAGCTGTAATAATTGTTAAATAAAAAAAAAATATTTAGAAGCACTTGCATCAGCTATCAGTGCTGAAATGTTGAGTCAGAAATCTACTTTAACTTCAGGGTTCATTAAAAATAATCAACAGAATTGGGAATATTATCTTACAAGAGATATTATCAACAAGAATGTGTATTTTTAAAATAGACAATTCTTACCTCAGAATTGACCGTTATAGTTATATTAAAACCTTATTACCCTTGCTACCTTCCCATTATTTTCTTAAAGCACTGGTTTTCAAATAAATACAATGACATACCTGCTTGAGAACATTCCTTAGGTTTATGGAAGAAGGAGCATAAAAAAAATCTGTTTACAGTGAATTGCAAAGCAGTAAACAGGTCTCAGATTTAGCAGCTTCTACATTTCTCATTAGATGTTTTCTCTGTTTTTCTGATAGCTCAGATTTGAAGGCATTTGGCAATAGACTCAAGGGCTTAGGGCTGTTCTCTAATCTGGAATATATAACATGTAGCTTTTATTTCCATTTTTCCTCCCTGAAAGATGATGTACAGTTGATATAAAATCACACAGGGAATTCAGCTGTGTAAAGAGCTTTGTCTGAAGTTCAGCTGTGTGAAGTCCTTATTCTGTCTTCAGTCTTTGGCTTCTCTTATTTTTTAGTGGGAAATCTTGCAATTAAGGCTTTAGCTGAAATATTTGGGTGTCCGTCCTACTTCTTATTTATAGTTGTCATTGGTCTAAGACATTATGAGTGTCTATGACAGGTGATAAGTAGGTGGTGCCTGAGGCAGACTGGTAAAGCACAGTGATTTACTTTTTTAATTGCTGGCACAGAATGATTTTTAGCTGTTCCATGTATTATAAATAGAAGGCCATATATTCTGCATGCTTCGTACATGTAATTTGAGGAATGCGGGACTCTTACTAATAGCTCTGATTAACTAAAGGATGTGTGATTTATCTCAGGGCAACAAATGAATGATGTGGGCACATTTGAGCTTGCTGAACTGTCATTCTGCCATATTTAAATACTCCTTTTGTAGATGAAAGTGGAAACATGGATTATCATATGGACTGATCTTCTCTTTCATTGCAGTTTTGTTGTGTGCAGCAAAACTAACTGCTTCCCATTTGAGTACTGATAATTAACAAAGGACAATGTTTTGATGTAATTAAAGTTTAAATGGACCACAATAAATTATTTCCTTGTTAGTCTGATTTAATCTATATTACATCCTTTTTTTTTGTAATTGACTTGCTTCCAATGGTTTGTTGCCATGCTTTGAAATGCTTTGCAAAGTATATTCAGCCCTGTAGTCAACAGAAATTAATGTAATTTTAAAATCTACTTCACATTTAAAATGTAGGACCTGCCTGTTGTTCCTCAGAAAGCTGGGAAAGCTTTATTTTTTCTCTGTGTATATTTTGTATATAAAGTTAGAGGAGGGAGTAACATAAATAGTGTAGGAAACACACAAGTTATGAAACTTGCTGAAATGATCAGTGTTTTTTTCCCACTCTCTTGGGTAAATATTGAAAAATAATTTCATCAGAAAAATAAATAAACTATAGAATTAACCATTCACCTGAAGGCTCAGCTTGATGTCTGAGCCTTGTCAATTTACTTTCTGCATGCAGTTCTATCAGAATATTGAAAGAGTTAAATACATAAAAAAAAGAGAGGAAGGGGAACTATTGCTGTTACATTTAAAGTCTGGCAAAAAGGACAAGAATGAAATAAGGGTTCTTCTAGGTTCTTTTTACTACATATTTGAGGAGTCCCTTCTCCTGCCTGTCTTTTATGATGCTTGTTTCTCCTGATTCACTGAATGCAGCTTATTGGACTTGGGCTGTAGTCAGTATTCATGGTGGGAGTAGAGAGACTTAAAACTACCTGTGACAGCTGAGTAAACTTATGGAGAACTCTTTTATTGGAGAGTTCTTTCTTTTTAAGACGGGGAGAGAAAAAAAAGTGCCTAATGCCTTGCCTAGGTAGTCTTTGTCCAAGCAATTTCGGTGATGATGGAAGATGTGCACTCCTGGCAGAATGGCAACCCTACCTACTGGGTAGGTAAGACTTTTTGGCTCCCAAAGCCTTGTATATAAAACCAGTGATATACAAATTAATTACTCTAGTCATAACATGGATATAGCTATTGGTTATCTGTTGCTTTTTGAATGGCTGGCAATTCTTGGGGATTTGTCTCATGGCAGAAAAAATTAAGTTATTATGGATTTGCAGTACACCCTGAGAAATAGTTTGTGACTATAAACTAGTGAGAATATCTTACTGTTTTAGCACTGTACATAAAAGTTTGGAGCAGTAACAGAAGATCTTTGTTGTGAAATCACAAGAAACCTCTTTCTGGCACCCAGGAATCTTGTGCTGCAACTGCTTTATATGCCAAATATGTCTCTTATGTGAACATATTATAAATCATCTGTGTTTTATTAGAAAAGCACTACCAAGCTCTGGGAAAGGGTACTCTCAGTAGGTTCAGTTGTTTGTTCCTGTCCTAAAAGAGGAATGTTAAAATCCGTTGTATGAGCAGGAATTCCTGGCAAAACAAACTCCCAGGAATGCTGGAGACATAGCTGTTTCTGTCGGCTAATAAACACTGTAGAATCCTATTAGGCTAGTCCAGGCAGCACCAGGGTGATTGCCCCAAACTTTGCACTAATTGCCAAAATGGAAGAATAGATGCACTTCATGCAGGAGTAATACAGCACTTTCTCTCCAAGGTGCACATAACCTGTAGGGAGATGGACTGTGCCCAGTACTGATGGCACTGGGAGAAAGGCTGCCCTTGGATTCAGTGGGTTTGGAATGACTTCCCTAACCCCTCAACAGTTCTTTACTGTAATGTAAATATTAGACTCTAAATATTTACCTCATTTTTTCCCTCTCCAATTAAATTGAACATTTTCTTCAATTGAGATCTATTAAAACTATTGGCAGATGCAGACAGCTGTCAAAGCAAGTGAAGTCAATGGAAGAGCGAGAAGCAATTTGTACTTTTTAATCACAGTTAAGGAAAAATTTGGTTCTATTTCACCAGTACAGATCTAGGCTTTGAATCCAGGCAGATTTCCCAGAATCCTGGAACTCAGTGGTGGTGCTGTGAAATTGTGAGGGAACTGTCGAGAGAGAAGCCTATACCATAGGATTTGAGAGAGCCTTTGATTTTCAAACAATAAAAGAAACTGAGAAGGTGTTGAGATTAGAAAGAGGGACTTTTTTTTCCCTTTTTTTGGGTAAGACCATACAGTGAATTCCAATAGAATTTTTCATAGTAAGAACTACTTTTGATGGATGGACATTGTATAAATACCAACACACTCTCCTAAAGATCACTTGTGGGAAATAGGAATTCTTTAATGCATTTAGTAACTAAGATAAAAGAGTAATTCCACTGTGAAACACAGGAAAGTCAAGGGGCTTTCGGTTTACCACAATAGGTGCAGATAATTCTTGTTAGAGTACAAAATCACCCTTTGCAAGGCTATCTTATTCGGATGATATAATGATTTTTTTTTTTTTTTAAAAAAAAGGAATTCTCCAGAGAACAATCACTCTTTCAACAAGAACAAAAACAAACAAACAAACAAACAGCAGTGATTTTATAAGCTTGTTTTCATTTTGCATAAAAAAACCATGTTAAAATACTTTGGGGAAAAATTTCCATGATAAAAGTCAGAAAGTGCTTCCTACTATACATCATAGGATGCTAAGGTGGGAAACTTGGCCTCAAAGTGTTTTTCTGAACAAAAGCAGAGCTTTTTGATACGGTTTTCTACCTACTTCCACGTGATATAAAAGTTTAGCAACAGATTTTCTGATTTTTGACAAGAAACTTCATTTTGGATGTGGTCAATGTCAGTTTTGAAAATGTTTTCTTGTACCAAGAGAAAAAAAAGTTTATTTTAAGAAATTACATTTTCCAGTGGAAATTTTTTTTCAAAATATCTCAGTAAAGGTCTTACCTGAGATAACAAGTTATAACTGAAAAACACAGGTACCTATCAGTTGAAGGCAAAGCTTAAGGTTAAAAAATAATGAATATTTTTATTTCCAGGATTTCTGTCTATAAGTCATATGTGAGTAGAATGTCATAAACACAACTACTTCAACATGTGAAAGTTATTTCTGAAATTATCTTGGGAAAGCAGCAGAGAAGTATTTTTGGCGGAAAAAGGAAGGAAGGAAGGAAGGAAGGAAGGAAGGAAGGAAGGAAGGAAGGAAGGAAGGAAGGAAGGAAGGAAGG
>JAAGNO010022677.1:61164-82110 GCA_033439905.1 Ceryle rudis | reverse complement strand
TTTTTTCTTCTACTAAAAAAATGAATAATTTCACCAATAGGTAGACTACAAGTTATTAAAGATTGGAAGTATTTTAGTTGACTGTTGCATTTTCAGGAGAAAAGCTTGTTAGATTTAACAGTCCTTTTGATTTTATACATACTGACCAATATACTGTATAAAAACATCCATTTTCTATGCTTGTATTAATAGTTTTGTCAGACACTTTATAGTCTAAAAGATTTTCCCAAGCTAATTTATTCAAAACTGAGATTTGTTTTATTGGTAGATTATGTTGCAGTGACCCTGACTGGATGCCAGGTGCCCACCAAAGCCACTCTATCACTCCCCCTCCTCAACTGGAAAGCAGAGAGAAAATATAGTGAAAGGCTCATGGATCAAGATTAGGACAGGAAGAGATCACTTCAGTCATGGCCAAAAAGGACTTGACTTGGAGAAATTAGTTTAATTTATTACCAATGAAATCAGAGTAGGGTAATGAGAAATAAAAACAAATTTTAAAAAAACTTCTCCCCACTCCTCCCTTCTTCCTAGGCTGAACTTTACTCCTGATTTTCCACTAGCTCCTCCTCCCCAGTGACACAGGAGGATGGGGAATGGGATTTGCAGTCACTTTATCCTATGTTGCTTCTGCCACTCCTTCCTTCGCAGGCGGAGGACTACTCATGCTCTTCCCCTGTTCCAGTGTGGAGTCCCTCCCATGGTTAGGGTTTGAATATAGCTCAAATGCATTTTAAGATACCAGAAACTTTGCTTCCAGATCCTTAGGGTTGTGTTCTGACTGTCTTCAAAACACACACCTGACAGGAAAGTTTGGTACAGGGGACCACACTAAGTCTACTCGGAAGCAAAACTTGCCAAAAAAATGTGCTGCATTGGTATAGGGGCTCAGACACTGACTGCTTTGATATCGTGATCTGTTCCCTTTGTGCCCAATTACTTATAAATGAATGGTAGAGGAGAAAGTCCTTCAGGAAATACTGGTTGCCTATTTCTCACTGTATAAACCATAATTTAAAGCTAGATGTATTGGTAGAAATGCATGCTGACACCACATTTTGAAAGCAGGAGATGACTTAACCACTCTTTGTGTGTAGGAGCCGCAAACTGGTAGCCATGTCATGTGCTATGGGAGAAAGCATTGCTCTAGTCCATGTAAATAAAGTGGGATTGGGGTAGAGGGGTATTCTGCCCTTGCAGCTTCTCTGGCAAATGTATACTAGTGATAATATGTGCCTCAGGTGGCTCTAACCAGCCTGAGTACAGACAGGAAGCTAGATGTGGCAGCTGAGAAATGACATTTGAGATGTTCATTCACTAGCACTGGGCCTGACATTTTATAAATATGTATGACTTCGAATGAATGATGTGTAAAAAGAGATTTTGGATTGTGTTTTATAAACTATGTGTACTATGGTGTGCAATGAAAGTTTCACACTGAGAGTCACAGGAATAACTTTCTAATACAGCAGATGATTAAGTGAAAGAAAGATACAGGAGACTTCATCATGGAATAGATTGCCCAAAGGGAAAATTTATTTTCCCCTCTCAGTAATTTCTGCCATAATCTGATGTCTCAAAATAAAGGATTATTGCTACATAATTCCATATTCTTTACATAAGACTGGGCGTTTAATAGCACATAGAAGTGTTCGATTCATTTTCATTCAGACTAAGCAGCTGACCTCAGCAATGTCTGCTGACAATGGATCCCAGAAATCATTTATATGTTATGCAAAAATAAGAATTGGGCCTGGTTCTGAAACATAAATGAAGGCATACTGAGCTCTTCCATCTGAAAAGTGCACAGTTATAAGTCACTTGTCTTTTACAGTTTTCACTTCAAAAATTGTAATTATTATTATATGTCCTGGAGAAGTGATTGATTTGGTGGCTGTCTAGATACCTTCTCAAGCTTAAACCTTTCATTGTATTTCATTCTTCTTTTGACACCCATAAGCAAACAAAAAAGTATTGTCATGGTTTAGACCCAACCAGGATCTGAGCACCAGGTGGCCACTTGTTCACCGCCTCCACTCCCTGAATGGGAAGGAGAAAAGGGTGAAAAATCCAAACCCCTGTGGGTTGAGATAAAGATGATTTAATACAACACAAAATGAGAAATAACAACAGTAATAGTAATGAAACAATACATAAAAGAAGTGATATAGAACAAACCCGAAGAACAGGGCTGCCCCTGAGACAGTCAAAACCACTCTGCCGGAGACCCACACTTTGCCTGGCCCAGCCACCAACCCTATATAGCAAGCATGATGTCAGCATGATATTGAATAACCCATTGGCTGGTTTTGTTGTCTATCCTGGCTGTTGTTTCCTCCCAGCCTGTGGTGAAAATTAGCTCTATCATGATATTTTGGGTCTGACTGAGACTGGAGTTCATTTTTCTCATAGAAGCTCTCATAGTGCTGTGGTGGGTTGACCTTGGCTGGGTGCCAGATGCCCACCAAGCTGTTCTATCACACTTCACTAGCGAGTAATTCCCAGGATATAAAACCTACTTGTATTTTACTTTGTTGCTAATCCTACTGGGTAACATTTCTTGTTATGTTAGTCTGGATGTACAGCTTGTGCTCCCCAGTAAATGTTCAGCTGTTCTAAAACACAGGCTAAATACCAGGTAATCACCGCCTTTAAGAAAAATGAAAAACATTCTTGGAAGTTTTTAACAACTTGGTGACTTCTGAATGCTTTGTTACCTGTAACTACAGGAGCAACATGAGAAACTTTTAAATCTTCCCATGACTAGAAACAGTGAGAAAATAATTGCATATTTTCCTCCAACATCAAAGAATAAACCCAAAGCTAATGAAAGTCCAGTTTGAGTGGCAAAAAGAAAAGCAAATCCTTGTGACCACCTTTAGGTTTAAGAAACTTGGTAAGAGAGATTTTAAACAGTTCAGCTAAACCATCATGGAGTTGAGTTAATGAAATATGTCAGAAGGAAAACAAAAACAGAAGCCAACTGGTATTTGTGTGTATCATTCTCATGTATAAATATTTTCCTGGGGTAACCTCACATAAATGTATTGGGTTTATGGGATATTGAGACTAAGATTTACTGGGAAGTGTTGCTTCACACCTTCCTCTTCCACTCAGTGGCTTCCATTACTCTCTCCACTGGAGTTACAATCCTCCTCTTGCCTCCAGTTTTTCTTAAGAAACGTTAAACAACCTGTAAACCAAAACACTTTTGCTGTAAGTCTTAGGTCTATTGGTTTAGCCAGCAAGTCACTATCTACAACCAATCCACATTCTTTACATGTAAGAAATTCCCTGGAAATTCCCCAGGTTGCCTACGAGAACACAGCCATGCTCAGCAACTTCCCAAGGGCTGGACAGGCTGGGCATGGGCAGGTTCATATGTACGATGTCTACAGCACAAATGGATAACCCTCACTTCCAAAGTACCACATGGACAGCTGGAGCTGTGTAAATCCACCATCAGCTTTTTGTCTCACATTCACATTTCCAACATTCTATGTGATTTTCTTGCCTTTAAACTAGAATTTAATTGGTATTGAGTTGCATTTCATAATAGGCTGTCAGAACCTATTGGATTTTTTGACTGTTCCCTGCTCTGTGTTCCCCGAGCCTGGCTGGATGTTACAAGTAGATGATTCCCACTCACAGAGGGGAAAGGTTTTGCAGCTGACTCTTAAAGTCTAAGGAACCAGAAGCTTGTGCATTTTGTTAGCTTGGTGAAATGCAGAAAGTTCCATTGAAACTGTCATACTCACTGACATCTCCTAGAAATTAAGCTGCAAGATCAACCATTCTTTCTTATAAATATTTAATTAACCAACATTCTTATAGAATACACTATCTAACTATACTAAGGTAGATTAATAACAAGACTAATTTAAGTTTAGACAGTAGGCAGGTTTAGTAGGATATCAGTAGTATCCTATAACAACAGGATGTACAGATTTTACATATATATACATTTGTCTGTGTACATACATATGTAAATATATATACATACACAGATACCTGTATGATCCATGATACTATGAACAAATACATTATCACTTTATATGTGTACACATAGGTAAGTATAAGTGTGCAAACACACACATGTTTGTGTGTATATACAAAACTATTATGTGTGCGTATACAAACACATAGACACATGGACAGTGTATACTCATACATATAGGAAATATATGCAATATAAATTGCTGCTATTTTTGGAGTGTTACAGAGAACAAGCTCATTTCTGGTGGCAGGAAAAAGATAACTCTAATAATATTTCTGGATGAGCTTTGCTTATTGATTGACTTTGAGATGGCTCCTTCAGTTGCCTTTATTTTTCTATTTTAAAATTATTGACTCTACATCAGTTCATCCTAAAGGGAAAGGTTAGCAATGAGGAGTGAGACAGTCTGTTCCCTATCACAGTTGGCTGATAGGAAGCTCTACTTCAGGTAAAAAAAGTGAGAATCTTTATTCTGTGATACTGTTTGCCATTTATATCTTTCTTGATTGGTTAATATATGTCAGCTTGCACATCCCTGAAATATCTGCTAAACCTTGGAATCCCACTACTGATGAGCTCAGTATTTGAAACTTTCCAGCTTCCCATGTTGCACTTTGGATTACACAGAATGCTTCTTTAATGTTTGAAAGTGGCTTTTGACTGCAAGTTAAAAAGTTCTTACACAGAGTATCTATCAAACTGAAAATAGTAAGAATATTTTTTCTGTAACATTTTCTTTACCTGCAGAAATTCAAGTTCATTAAGGTATATAAGACATACTTTTTGTGCCAAAGCTTTTAAACATTTTGTCCCAGACCTTCAGAACTATGTAAAACATATTGCTTCTTAGACGCCTACTGTGACCTTTCACTTTCTTAAGAAAAATAGAAGTTAAATAGTTGTTCAAATAACAGGTGAAAACTGAACCCAGAACTTTGGATATTACATATTCTTCTTACTTTTTGTATAAGCTATACTGTACGTAAGTTACTACTTAACTTTGTTTAGAAGTCAAGTCCTTATAAAATGACTCCTTATAATGACATCTTAAGGCTCTAAACTCATTTCATTTTCATCCATGGTATGTCTTCCTTGAAAATTACCTTCTGCATTAAAACCTAGTACTGCTACCAAGTGTAGCTGTTTGCAAAACTTCAGTGTCCTAAATTCTCTACTGTAGCCCTGCAACTATGTAGAGTGGATGCAAAACACTATTGAGTCAGAGCTCTCCATTCAAACCCATAGGGATTGAACAAACATAACTCCAAGTATTAAGACTTTCTGGATTTAGAACCAAAAGGTAAAAAGTAATCTCAATAAATCATTTCATGTCCTAATTACATTCTCGAATGGATTTTCATTAAACATGCAGTGTATTTGATCACTCTTGCTCATTTAATGAACAATTTTTCCTTAAAGTTTCCTAGCACTAGGCTTTGCAAGTCATTACGGAAATGTAATGACTCACGGCATTTGTTTACTCCTCTTTTTTAGGGAGACAGAAATACCTGAGGGACTTGTAATTATTGAGAAATATCAGCAATTTCACTTCATTTCTAAAGCATTATAATCAAAACTCTGCTTGCTTTGCAACTATAGTGGCAATCTCTGGGTGCTTGGTATTATTTATTTAATTCCATAGTAATTTAGTGAATGTTTTATTTAAGAACAGAAATATTACATGCCTCTTCAATAATGAACTGCACCTACTAAATGTCTTTACTGTATCATTTCCTAATTCATAAAGGAAGAACAAGAAACTCTTTCAATTTTAGTTGTTATCCTTTTAAAGTAGATTTACAAAGGGAGGATACTACAAATATAGACATCACATTTCTCATTGCTGTAACCAGACATTTCTCAACTGACATGCCAAGTTGTATATTCAGAAAAAAAAATATTGGAAAGCATGTTTAAAACAGCTTCAAAAGCTTAGAATGTTTTGTGAGGTTTTGGGGTTTGTTTTTTTTTTAACAGGTTTTATTGATTGCTGTTTTGCAAATTACTTAACACTAATTATTAAGTCACTGAAGTGCACAAGCTGAATAATTAGTGTAAGACTTTCACAACACACTGCAGGTAGATATGTTTGTAAGCTGTAGAGGGGAGGGAATGAAGAAAACTATTCACTCATCTGTTCATTTTGGCTCTTTTTATGACTGTAAAACAACTGTGTGTGTGCCCTGCAGAAGCACTGGGGACTGCGTGCTGACAGCGGCATTCATCTCTGTGAATGAAATACAGGCTGCCCAGGGGGCTTGTGGAGTCTCCCTCTCTGGAGATATTCAAAACCCACCCTGATGCGTTCCTGTGTGATCTGGTGTAGGTGATCCTGCTCTGGCAGGGGGGTTGGACTGGATGATCTTTCAAGATCCCTTCTGGCCCCTGACATACTGTGATTCTGTGAATTTTCCATGTCTATGTTTATATTCAACATGGTTGACCTCCTGAGTCACAAGGCTTGGTATCTTTTTCTTTACTACATGACTCTGTTTTTCAAACATGAACAGTGTCTGAAGAAATCTTCTGAGTCTGTATCTCTCATGGAGGTGTGAGAAGAAAATGAATAGTGGGAAATGAACAGAGTGGAGACACTTAAAGTACCTTCAGAAGAAGCCACACATACTGAGTCCAGGCCTGGAAGTTAGATACATCAGTTCCAGAGAAAGAGAAAATGCAGATTTCACAACTTCATATATAAAACCAATTTATTGAGAATTATTTTTTTTAACAATATTCTATTTCAATGCATCTCCAGTTGCTATTTTCCATAAGCAGCTGCACTAGCCCTTGAAGCTTGTTGAAAAGGCTTCAGAAGAATACCAGGAGATAATTCAGTCAATGGGATTTAAAAGCAAGACAGCTCAGCTCTAGTATTTGTTAAATTTGAGGTCTAATCAGAATAGATCAGTTTATCTTCCTTTCCTTATTATAAGACATATATCTGAGTGCACACCTACAATTTCAATCAACAATGTTCATGCATGTGACTATGACACTGTCCAACTCATAAACAAGATTAAAATATTCTAATTTTCATAAAGAAACAGGAAAAATGCATTTATGACACTGTAGCACAAATGAGTAAATTCTGTCATACAGACTGACAGAATTTAACACGTGCTGTTCTCACTAAAATTATACTACCCATTCTGAATAGAAATCAACCAAATATATAACACAGCCTAGAAGATATGAATAGAAAAGGAATTAATGAAGGTCTACTGATCATGAATTTGAAAAGAATCTTAGAATAATTTGGTATTTTTTAAATGAGTTTATAAATACATATATTTTGTAAGCCAGGTTATATTGTTGATAACATTTAGTGGATTTTTTTTTAACAATACTTAGTATTTTCTACTTTAAAAGAAAAATCCACAGAATTTTTCCAGCTTATCAGCCACACAAAACATAAGAGAGAGGAGTATGCTTTTTATTCAGTGGGATAATAATGTCTGTGAAAAACATGGTGGTGATCCACTTTTTTTCCCAAGAAAAGGCATTTTTAGCCATGAAGCTCTTATCTCATGGAACTTTCTGGATGTGAGTCCTGTTGCAGATATGAAGTTGTAACAAACAGAAACCATCACGTTTGTTTATAATACATGTCCCATAGCACCAATTATACATTACCTACACTGCTGAGCTGACTTCTTAGGGGCTTTTTCCCTGCCCTTCTGCTTTTGTCAACCTTCTCATTTTGCTGTATCCCAACACTTATTTCCACTGGAACAAAATCCATCTTCTCAGTTATTCTGAGTTCAATATCACTATTATGAGAAGCAGTGAAAATCATAGCTTATACATCAAGATTTTTAAAAATGTATCCTCATCCTTAAGTCTTGCAGGTAGTCCCCCACCCATCTGAGATCATTGCTTTCACTGCATATAAATTTGTCTTTCATTTTTAACATTAACACTTGGAAGATGAAAAGCAGACTACAAAGAACTACTCTCCTACTTCAGAAAAGGGAGACCATCAAGACACTAAGGGGAGGTGGAGCTGAAAATATGTTGTTTTGTTCCTGAGTGTTGTGGAGTTAGAAAGGACAGTTCCCTGGCCAGCTGCACCTGCACTGCTGCAGTAAGCTTCCCCTGAGGTAACTCCTAATACAAGAGAGCTGGGGTATGCTGTGCTATCTTAAATCCAGATGGCAGCTGGTCACAAGTTCCTCAAGGCTCAGTATTGAGACCATTTCTGTTTAACATCTTTATTGATGATCTTGATAAGGACATAGATTATATCATCAGAAAGTCTGCAGATGACACCAAGTTAGGTGGGAGTGTTGATCTGCGTGAGGGTAGGGAGGCTCTACAGAGAGACTTGGATAGACTGGATCAATGGGCCAACATTAACAGTATGAGCTTCTATAAGGCCAAGTGCCAGGTCCTGCATTTGGGCCACAGTAACCCCCTGCAACGTTAAAGGCTTGGGGAAGTGTGCCTCGAAAGCTGTCTGGTAGAAAAGGACCTGGGGGTTCTAATTGACAAGCAGCTGAATATGAGCCATCAGGTGGCCAAGAAAGCTAATGGCATCCGGGCTTGTATTGGAAATAGCATGAGCAGCAGAAACAGGGAGGTGATTGTCCCCCTATATTCATCACTGGTGAGGCCACACCTTGAATATTTTGTCTAGTTTGGGGCACCTCAATACAAGGGAGATATTCAGGTACTGGAGCAAGGGCAACTGAACTATATTAAATCTGTTTTCTGAAGACAACCAGCTTCTGGCCACAATTCATGCATAGTCATGATGGAAAATGACACTGCAAATTGTATGTATGTCATCTCCTTATTACAAATATATGTTGCTAATGTTGCTATTTTCAAGTGATTTCTTGTCTGAAAGTTAATAAAAGGTTGTTGCCAACAACAGAAAGTTTAACACAAAACACTGACTGGAAATACCCACTGAGGCTGTGCTGTCACTTACAATATCCTCACAATGAACCGACAGATTCTAAGATATTGCCAGTGGGTACTTTTTTATCCTCTGGAAGCTGCTTTATAATTTCACATGAGTTTTCAGCCCAGAAAGATGAAATGATACTTATATTATGACCTGTAACACCCTTTCATGCTGTCATCTTGTCCTGTTTTTCTCACTAAGCAATTGAAAGAACAAGAGATTCTCTGCCGGCAATGAAAAACATTGAATCAAAAATACAACAGTATCCTTAATTCAGTATCACATGCTTAGGTCCTGTAGTCATTATTTTGACCTGAGCAATGTCTAAAGCTGGTACCTGCACAGAAGATAAGTAGTTTGCTGACTTCCCTTCCTTCATCCAAGCTATGTCACAGTAGTATGGTCCAAAAGTGTGTTATTCAGTTACAACTGAATATTCTAAAAATTGCCTTATTTGCCTTGTTTGCAATTGTTGAGCACATACATGTGAAAAGACTGGTTGTATTTCATTCCTTCTTGAACATGAATAGAGCTAAATGTCAAACAATCAAGGCTCCCTTTAATGAGCCTATTAAATGTAACACAGATTGCATTTTAAAATTACTAAAACTACGAGCAGCATTTCAGTACAAACCAAGTCCAGCTTTAGTGCCAGACACAAAAAAGAAACAAAAAAAAACCCCAACCCAAATAAGAAAAGCACTTTACTTGATTGCCTTTTAACTTTTAAATAGAATACCCCTGGCCAGATAATTGCATGAGATATAGCACTGACATTCATAAACAGTATCTCAACATTTTAATCTCCCTTAGCCAGTCATTCACTCCTACACAATACTCTTTTTATTGTCATTTATTCATATAAAAAATAGATTAAAAATGATGGTGGGATATACTGTACTGTCAAATTATTTACTTTCTAAATCAAGTTCATATACACTAAGACAAAGTTGTATTTTTAATGTAAGTGCATGAATCATATATAAGTTTATATATTTGTATTTATTATATACAAATTATATGTTTTGGGAAAGTTCTTATTCAATTAATGATTACATTTTAATTGTATCCTAACAGTGGACATCTGGAAGGAAGATAACGCTGTAGGGTTTT
Organism: Ceryle rudis; assembly: GCA_033439905.1. NCBI lineage: Eukaryota > Metazoa > Chordata > Aves > Coraciiformes > Cerylidae > Ceryle > Ceryle rudis. Next base: position 72,088 of record JAAGNO010022677.1, on the reverse strand, counting down.
TTTTTCTTTTTTCCTGATTTCTTCTATTGGAACCAACAAGTTTACAGAGCTAAATGTGTCACAGAACTGGTGAGGAGAGAGTGTTTATTACTCTGTAATAGAAAGTAATAGAGTTAAAGAGAATAGTAAAAGTAGACCAACCACTACACAAGCACAAAACAGTCTCTGTGTCACAGACTACAGTTTAAATAGACCTCTTTGTCTATTATTGTTCCATATTATGTGATTATCCCTGGCAAGTCACAATACTGAGAGAAACTAGCTGCTGGCTAACTGCTTTAAGAGATTGGCTGCTGTTGATTTAGATCATTTCCAAACAAATGTTATACCTTCTCGTTTTCAATTAACATTCTCCTGAATACTTTTTTCTAATCTAGTAGACAGTATCTGTAAAGTATTTATTTTTTCTTCAAGCTACTAGATTCAGGACCTATATTTTTACCTCTTCTATGAAATGTTTTTGGATTTAGTTACAGTGTTGTTATGACTTCAAATCCAGTAATGACTTTAGTTTTAAAAAAGACTGCAGAAAGATAAACTTAAAGCTGAGTGAAATCACTCTGCCAGAGGCCTGGACTATAACCAAATCTCCTAATGACAACTAATTGTCTACTTTATCGTCTTTATTAATGGCAAAATGAGTGAGATATGGAAAAAAAAATATGACAACATAATAGATAACCTAAAGGTAATTTAACTGTATGGTACGTAGTGCGTAGAGAAGCAGTGAAGTATGTTTTGTTTAAATATATATTTTGTAAGAAAAAGCTCCATGGACTGTTGAAGTTTTGGAGATGCTATAGTTTATGGGGAAGCGATGACTGAATAAAGCTGTCTTAGAATTCTTGAATGACACATGAAAGATGCTAGTGATCATATACTGTGGCAGTAAGACTCAAAACAATAAATGGTTGAAGTTCCACTCCCAGATGCTTCATTCATGACAGGACAGATTGTGCACAGAGGGCAGAGATAACAATAAATAGTTCTGTCATTGGAAGGCATTATGTGTCAAATAGAGGCATAATTCCCCACAAATCCCTGTTCATACTTACAGGCATATTACAATGTACGTTTTTCAGATGTTTTCCATTAATACTAGCACAGGCAAGCACGGGTCTTTTTGCCATGCTTGTCTTACTTTTTTTGCAACAAGAAGCTCTTGTGAGAGAAGCATCATCACATTTTCCCCTACATCTGAGCAATTTCTCAGGTTACTTTGTGCAATACTGCATCTGACAAGGCACGCCCCACTCCATTTTCCCTAAACAAAAAGTTACATACCATATATCTAGAACAATTGCTAGATGTAGCTACCACAATGAAATATACTCCTAGCAGTTTCCAAGAAAAATATATAGATGAGGAGTAACTGAATATTCTCATTAGGTATCATGAGACTGTTAACAATTATATATAGCACTGTAGACATCAAAGAAATGCAACATTTAGTAAATAGCAGAGTGAGACAACACATTAAAATAGAGTATGTGTTATCTTAAGATAAAGATGCTCCACTTTTGAAAAGTTGCGCAAAATTTTAATTAGGCAGCTACTACCACAGTGGAATCCTGTGGTAAGAAGCCATTTGACAGTCTCTAGGAAGAGGCAGGAGTATTATAATGTAATTTCTTTTACCATGATCACTGTCTTTTACTGCATCTTTTGGGACCTGAATGAGGAAACCTTTGACTAATATAGAAAAGAATTCAATGAATTTATGAGCCACAGAGGTTATAAAATTATTACTGTAAAAGTGTTGTGTCTGAAAAATAGATTATGAGAACTGTTCTAGTTGAGGATGCCCCTGCTTACTGCAGGGGTTTGGAATAGATGACCTTTGGAGGTCCCTTCCAACCCAGGGCATCCTATGATTCTATGAACTGCCTTAACAGAAAATCTTCATACTGGGTTTACTACAGTTCTTTTAGTTCTGGAATTTCTTTTTTTCTGTGGTGTTTTAAGTAGCAGAAAACACTGCTATTTTTCTTGAGTTCTTTTATAGAATCATAGAATTGTTAGGGTTGGAACGGACCTCTAGGATCATCAAGTCCAACCTTCATCCTAACATCTACCTACCCATTAGACCATAGTCTCAAGTGCTACACCCGCCCGTTTTTTAAACACCTCCAGGGATGACTCCACTACCTCCCTGGGCAGCCTGTTCCAGTGCCTAACCACTCTCTCAGTGAAGAATTTCTTCCTAATATCCAATCTAAACCTCCCCTGATGCAACTTGAGGCCATTTCCTCTTGTTTTATCATTAGTAACTTGGGAGAAGAGACCAACACCAGCCTCGCTTACAACCTCCTTTTAGGTAGTTGTAGAGAGCAATAAGGTCTCCTCTGTCTTCTCTAGACTAAAAAACACCAGTTCCCTCAGCCTCTCCTCATAAGGCATGCCTTCCAGACCCCTCACCAGCTTCACTGCCCTTCTCTGGATCTGCTCCAGCACCTCAATGTCCTTCTTGTACTGTGGTACCCAAAACTGGACACAGTACTCAAGGTGCAGTCTCATGAGTGCTGAGTACAGGGGCATTATCACCTCCCTACTCCTGCTGGTCACACTGTTTCTGATCCAGACCAGGATGCCATTGGCCTTCTTGGCCACCTGGGCACACTGCTGGCTCATGTTCAGCTGACTGCCCACCAACACCCCCATGTCCCTTTCTGCCAGTCAGCTCTCCAGCCACTCCTCCCCAAGCCTGTAACATTGCCTGGGGTTGTTGTGACTGAAGTGCATGACTCAGCACTTGGCCTTGTTAAACCTCATCCCATTGACCACAGCCCATCACTCCAGCCTGTCCAAATCCCTCTGCAAAGCCTTCCTACCCTCCAGCAGATCAACACTCCCACTTAATTTCATGTCATCTGCAAATTTACTGAGGGCACATTCGATCCCTTCATTCTGGTCATCAATAAAGATGTTAAACAAGACTGGTCCCAAATCTGAGCCCTGAGGGACACTGCTTGTGACTGTTCGCCAGCTGGACTTAACTCCATTTACAACCACTCTTTGGGCCCGGACATCCAGTCAGTTTCTAACCCAGCAAAGAGTCCGCCCATCCAAGCCATGAGCCGACAGCTTCTCCATCAGAATGCTGTGGGAAATGGTGTCAAATGCCTTACTGAAGTCCAGGTAGACAACATCCACCGCTCTTCCCTCATCCACTAGGCGGGTCACCTGATTGTAGAAGGAGATCAGGTTGGTTAAACAGGACTTGCCCTTCATGAACCCATGTTGGCTGGGTCTGATCCCCCTGTTGTCCTGCACTTGCCACGTGATCACCCCCAAGATGAACTGTTCCATAATCATCCCCGGAACTGAGGTCAGGCTGACAGGCCTGTAGTTCCCTGGATCCTCCTTCCTGCCCTTCTTGTAGATGGGAGTCACACTGGCAATTCTCCAGTCACTCGAGACTTCCCCAGTTGACCAGGATTGCTGATAAATGATGGAGAGAGGCTTGGCAAGTCCCTCCACCAGCTCCCTCATCACCCTCAGGTGGATCCCATCCGGCCCCATAGACTTATGGCTGTCCAGTTGGCTTGGCAGGTCTTTCACTACTATTTCCTGGATAGTGAGGGGATTATTCTGATCTCCATCCCTATCTTCCAGCTCAGGGGACTGAATACCATGAGGATAACTGGTCTGACTATTGAAGACTGAGGCAAAGAAGGCATTAAGTACCTCAGCCTTTTCCTCATCCTTGGTAACAATGTTCCCCTCGCATCTAATAACGGGTGGAGATTCTCCCTGTCTCTTTTTTTGTTGTTTATATATTTGTAAAAATACTTTTTATTATCTCTTGCAATGGTGGCCAGGCTGAGTTCTAGCTGAGCTTTTGCCCCTCTAATGTTCTTCCTACACAACCTAACTAAATCCCTATACTCTTCCTGAGTAGCCTGACCCTTCTTCCAAAGGTGGTAGACTCTCCTCTTTCTCCTAAGTCCCAGCAAAAGCTCCCTGTTCAACCAGGCCGGTCATTTTCCCTGCCAGTTTGTCTTGCAACACATGGGGACAGCCTGCTCCTGTGCCTCTAAGAGCTCCTTCTTGAAAAAAGTCCAGCCTTCCTGGATCCCTTTGCCATCTAGGACTGTACCCCAAGGGACTTTCGCAGTGAGTGTTCTAAACTGGTTGAAGTCTGCCCTTCAGAAGTCCCTAGTAATAGTTTTGCTGACCCCACTCCTTACTTGTCCAAGAACTGAGAAGTCTGTCATTTCATGTTCACTACGCCCAAGATGGCCTCCAACAACCACATCATCCAGCAGACCTTCTCTGTTTATAAACAACAAGTCCAGCAAGGCACCTCCCTTGGTGGGCTCACTTACTAGCTGAGTCAGGAAGTTATCTTCCACACACATGTTTGATAGAGCCCTGGCACTGGGTTGACTAGAACTGAAGGCTGCTTGAGCCTGAGAAAGGCCAACTCTGAGCCGGCTCTCCCAAGCAGTCCTTGGTGCCTATTCTGCCTCTTTGTGTCCCTCCATGTTTGTTACCTGATTGCTGCTGTAGCCTCTGCCCAGCAATCAGCAAGAGCACATTCTTATCCTTGCTGGCATGTTGAAAGAGTCTCTGCTCAGTAGGACAAGGGTAAGGTGTTTCCAAGCTTAGAAAGTTGTTTTCCTTCCCTAGTTCGAGCTCATTTTCTTTTACAATTGTTCTCTGAAATAACTTGTGTGAAGATTTCAATAATAAGCATCTTAAAGCTTTAAAAGAGTTTTTTACTTATTCAGTAAAGGACTGAAAATATATTGTTATCATTACTATTGACAAAGGAGGATTTAATTAAATGTCTGCGACTGTTCTGAAGAAAGATTTTTCACTTTAATTCCTGTGAAATGTGTTTCAGAAGAACTGACCTAAGTAAGATTGTTCATGATTACTATAGTAGTGTCAGGACCACAATATACTATCAGGTATTTTAGCTCCTAAGAATGAATATAACTATTAAGTACTCTCAAATGGCCAGAAAATTAAGACTCATGGACAGTTAACAATATATAAGAAAAATGTAGTAGAGCATGTCAAACACTTTACATAGTTTTGGTATTACTTGACTCCAACTACAAAAGCATGTGACTAAGTCAACATATTTAATATATTATCTGATATCCCCACTGATGTGGGGATGTCACTGTGCTAAGGCAGCCAGTACACTTATGAGTACATGACTGTATGCACGTCTGCACTCAACAAGTAAAATCTTTTCAAAATCTGGCCGCAAATTTAAGATTTCTAGCCAAGTCTATGTTCAAGTCCCATTGGATTTCAGTAATGTCTGGGTGACAGTTTCTTTAAACTCCTGCCCTTGTTTCCACAGCTTTAAAGTGATGAAAATTTTTAATACTTACACTCTTCTTTCATTTGTTTCTGGTCTGGTATTAAGGAATGTTTTTTTTAAGGTACTCACAAATGCAGGCAAGCCTTTGTGAAATTTTCCAGGCTTCAGTTAATGATCAGTATTCTACTACTACATGCAACATAGAAAGAAGGCAGCTCTTTATTTTTAGGTTGCAACACCTGCAGGATTACAGTTTGAACACTAGCAATTCATAAGTGAAAAACATCCTTGCTGATGGGTTAACATTAGCTGGGGGTAACTTGGGTCAATGGTATCTTTACACAGGATAAAACACCAGATGGATATTATTGCTGATTACATAGTGCTGTGAAATTACCATCAGCCTCAGTTAAACTAAAGTACATGTATTTCAACATACTTGAAATTACATAGCAAATTTTCTGTGTTCTGGAGCACAAATAATCCAATGTCCATTTGCTATGTTCTGAGAGATATATTCAACCTTCTTCAAAAAAGTCGGCCAAGGGACAGACTAAAACATTTTTATTGATATTCTTATCAAAAACTACACTCTCTTAATGCTTGAGAAGTAGAATACAATATGCAATGTCCACTCACAAACTTCCTCAAAATAAGAATTGGGAATACCTTGGATCACTTTCAGTTAATCAGACTCTTACAAATAAGATAAAGGGATTTTTTTTTTTTTTTTTATTGGTAACAGTATTGGTATGTTCATTAACATCAGAAACTTTGAAGAATATATATCTCCAGCTATTACATCTCAGCATCTTTGTTCATTTTGAAATGATATAGAAACGCTCCAAGTGTAGAGTAATAGAAGTTTATTACCACTGTAATATAAACAATGCAATATAAACAGCCATTTAAGCTATTTTTAGATATTTTTCCTTTCCAGATATAAAGAAATTTGGCATAAAACATTAAGTTCTTTTAAATTATTTCTGTTTTCCTCTGCATAGTTCTAAATATGATGAACAGACTTTCAAGGAGGCTGACTGAAATACCTCAGTTTTAATCAAAGTTCAAGAAAGCTATTTGCCTTAAGTTCCTTTTCCAATTTTTTGTTCTTCACACTTACTCATTGCATTTTATTTCAGATTAGATTTTAATGATTTTGAAAATGCCGTTTACAAAGCCCAGGAAATGAAAAGTCCTGAAAATAAAGCAGCTACAGCTGTGGAACAAATTTCCTGACAAGCCTGGAACATGGAAGGATGTGCTGGAAGATTCTGCTTTCTACAGAAAAACCTCACCACTCCATTACTTCTAAAGCTTTTGGTCATCCTCCTGGAGTTCCAGTGGCCTCAGTACTTCAAAACCAATCAAAATTAATTTCTCCAAGGTCAACCTCCTTTGACCCAATTGATCCAACCTGAGATGTGCTAAGCTCCATGCGCTCCTCCCTGCCAAGGACACTTTCCTCATTTGTTACAGACATTTGTATGTAAAGGAATGCAAAAAGAGATAAAATCATGTCCTTTACTCTGAGTCAAGAGTAACACAGTGCAGAAACAGCATCTTTCTAGCTACTGAGATACAGCTGCACAAATAAACACTGCTCTTGCACAGTGTGGTCTGGGCCCATTCTGGACTCAACAGCAGACATAGGATGACATGCCACACGCCACAAGACCATTTGCAAAAAAGAGACATGAGTCTCGCACTCGCTCTGGTCTCTGTGCATATTTTCAGATCCAGTTTATGAATAAGATCCAAAAACTGTCCATGAATGCATTTTTTACCCTCCCACTTGAAAAAGAAAGGTGTAAAACTTCCAGGAATAAGTTGATGCTTATTTTTAATAGAGTCTGCAATGTTAAGCAAGTTCCTGGACAGAGTTACCAGCTTATTCAGCAGTTCTAATCCAGGCTGACCTATGAATTTCTTCCATATGGGCCAGTGCTTTTTCTCAGAAAACAAAAGAGACCTCAGACTCCCAAGTATCCATCAGGATATTGAGCATCTGACCCATTCCGAAGCTAGCACTCCATAGATGACTGTCAAACTGTGACAGAAAAACAATGTGCTCCTGCCATCCAAAAGGTATTTGGTTTGGGGAGTGATGAATTCTGCTACGGGACTCCTTACTGAGAAAGCCCAGATCCAGCTCTCGCAGCAGCTGAAGTTGGAACAATCAATATTTGTTAGCTCTATTCTTGCAACAGGCTGTCAGTCTGTAGTCCTGTTGGTCTGGTAATTAAGTCTGTAAAAAGTATAAAGAATTAAAATTATCTTTGAAAGAATTAAAGAGAAAGCATGTAATGAACATCAGTCAGCGCAGTCTTATGGAAACCAGTTCTTGTCAAACAAACGTGATATTCTTGAGGGGGATTTCACTTACAGTGGAAAAAGACATAAGTACAACATAGGCTAAATCAAGATGTTAATCTGAGTGCTGTGCAACAGCCTGATTAAAAAATGAGGAGTGGATACAGCATCCATGAATTATAAATTCAATGGATTAAAATTTATACAATTAACTGATGACAAAATGCCATTCTTGAGGGGGAATCATCATAAAGTAGATGTATTTCTAGCACTTACAGAGCCTGATAATAGACTGAAAGCTCTCAGTACCTCAGTAATGAGAAGCACATAATGGTAATCCAATAATATTTGCAGATGACACAGTAATAGTGGTAAATAGTGGTAAGGAGAGAGCAATCAGAGACACTGCTCTGAATTGCTTGGCAAATGAAACTTTCTTAAGCACATTTCAGTATAGCAAATGCATAGTAATAGATCTATGACAGGAACAATATTCTGTATCCTAGAAAGCATACTGTTAGCATGTAGCATTACTTCTGCAAAATCAGAACATTAATGAGATGACAGTAGGGTAATACATCTGCTCTTGGTTTCCATAAGTTTAGAAGGGTAGTAGATATTAGACAATGCTCAGAACAGCATAGAAAAAATAATGAAGGACTGGAGACAGTACGTACGTCTTTAAAATTGAAAAAGATGATGAAGGTATTTGTTTACAAGGTATATGTTCCTTTACAGGGAGAAACTACCAGTCACTCAGAAGCTGTTTAATATAGTGAAGAAAGGCATAATAAAGCTAATGGCTGAAAAAAAAAAATAATTCTAACTGAAAAGTTAAGCATAATTTCCTGTGACATTGATCAAATCATGAAAATCAATTACCAAGGGTAATACTGATACTTCTGTCTTTTGCTATCCTTAGACAAGACTGCCTGTCCTTTAAGAATAAAAGTTGTAGCTAAACACAATATGATGAGGTCAGCACAGTGGTAACTTTGAACAAGTCACCTTCATTCAAAAAACCATCAGTTCAGATGATCTGCTGTCCTTTCTGAAATAAATTATGAACATCTTAAGATATTAATTAAGCTAATTCTGTACAACATTGCTTCTTTTTGACTTTCGGTGTGGAATTTTAACCTTTGTGGTAGATCTCAGCTTCTGTCCAGTCCAGAAGGCATATAGTGCAGCCGCCCCTTCAATATTTTTTAGTTCAGTTTTTAATGTCTGGTTTGGTGCTGAAGCCTGTTAATTTACTATTGAAAGGAGAATTAGTCCTTGAAAATGACTGCACTGTAACACTTGTCCCTCCCAGGACAATCTGGTGATGTTTTGTTATTCTGTATTAAAAGCTGCTGAACACTTGATACAACCTACAAATGCATTTCTCCTTTTTCTTACCAGATGTCTTCTGAAGCCTGACAATTATTATGCCAGCAACCCATAGTTATAAGCTCCAGCAACAGTTCCTTGTTTGAATCAGTTCTTATGTTTTTAATATTACCTGCCACTGTTTGGTCTGCATGCTGCTTGTGAGTCTGAAAGATCTCTCCTTTGAAAGTGTGCAAGTACGTCATGATGTGGAACTGCTCCCTTTTAAAGCAAGAGAGTGAAAGAGATGCTAGGGACCATTGAAACACTAAATTTTGCCACCACTCTGCAGTATTGTTTTTTTTGCCTTAAATAGACTTCTTGCCTTCTTGAACACAGGTACAGTGAAATCATTTCTCATGACCATCAAAAGATCTGCAAAGAGCAAATAACCTTTCAAGTTCTTCAGGTAGCACTCAAAATCTGGTGCTTACTTTACTTTATTTTATCTTTCTAAATGTTCCCAGATGAGATGTCTTGGGATACAGACTGCCCTTCATTCCATTAAGCATTTCCACGTGGTTATAGCAGCTGTGAAACATCCACTCCACAAAGACACAAATGTTGTGCATGCTGAGAATGTGCTGATGTGACACAACAAACCTAGTGCAACCAGTAGAGGATCACAGAAGACATGGAGGCACATGAATCCAGAAAGCCGAAGATCTGCACCGCTGTTGTGCTGCACTTTAAAAACTTGCAATGTGGAAGAGGAGGAGCTCACGAGTTTCAGCACAGTGCCATGGCTGAATGGCTTAGAGTGCTGAGGTTGATGGAGTAGTGAAACTTGTGTCTGGGGATCTCTGCATCTCCCTGTATTGAGCAATAGAGTAATATTGCATTCAGTAACCCTGGCAGTTCAATGATAAGTATGCACTATTAATATTTGTGTGCATGTTTTTTAAAACTTCATGTGTAAACTGCATGCTTCCACTGGATTTTTGTGAACCAATTTGATTTCACCACCTCACTGCAAAACTGCTGTTAAATGGTTATAGTATAAAATGATAGCAAGGAACTCCTCTTTCATGTTTGTGTTTCTTGCCTACCTTGTGAATCAGGGTGAAGGAGGAAATGTGAAATAGAATATATGGAAAGGTGGGAGGCTTTTTGGATAAACTTCTACCACAGAGGTATTTTGTTCCTCATACATATATGAACCACTTCATTCAAAATCACCAGATTCTGTTATAAAGGTATAATAGACATTATTATTTCAGTTTATTTTTAATTTCTTCTCTTTGTTATTGAAATCATTTCATAGAATTATATTTTAAATGACAAAAGATAGACAGAATATGCTAGCTGATCCTTGTTGGAAACTGACTTGACAGCTGAATTTACATTTCTGTATTCTGACATGTCAGGGATACTATGGAAACCTGGACAAAGTTGGTATCCTTTCCATGAATTTCAAAATGCAAAGTTAAACAACTTGTGGTACTATTTTTCTTTTTTTCAAGGGAATAAAACTACAGCTCCATGCTTTTTTAAAATAATACTGAGAGAGTCTTGCAATTGTTAGCTTCCTCCTCTTGTTTAGCACATCTAGATTTAACTGTAGTTCAGACTGGAAGCTCTAGTAGAGCAAGGTCTCCACTTCTCTCTTTCTTAGCACAATGGGACTTTGGTGCACTGTGGAGGTTCACGAATACAATGTAAGACCTAAATGGTTTGGCTACAGCCGTACATACGATAAGGATATACCATCTCACAGGAAGGTTTCATTCTCTGGTTTGGTTAGTTCAGTAACTTAATGACTAAAAGGTCTGCAGCACTGATCAGTGATACATACTGGTATTTTTTCCACAAACGGCTTTGATACTTTACCAGTCACATCTTATCACAGAATTATTGAGGCTGGAAAAGACCTCTGAGATCGAGTCCAGCCTATGACCTAACACTACGACATCAGCTAAATCATGCCACTAAGTGCAGCATCCAATCTTTTCTTAAACA
>JAAGNO010022677.1:30046-47341 GCA_033439905.1 Ceryle rudis | reverse complement strand
ATCTAGATAGGCTGGATCCCTGGGCCAAGGCCAGTTTCATGAGTTTCAATAAGGCCAAATGCCGGGTCCTGCACTTTGGCCACAACACCCCCCAGCAGCTCTACAGGTGGACCTGGGGTGTTGATTGACAGTCAGTTGAGCATGAGCCAGCAGTGTGCCCAGGTGTCCAAGAAGGCCAACAGCATCCTGGCCTGTATCAGGAATAGTGTAGACAGCATAAGCAGGAAGGTGATCATTCCTCTGTACTTGGCTTTGGTGAGGCCACACCTCAAATACTGTGTCCTGTTTTAGGGCCCTCTCTACAGAGGCAAGGTACAAGGCCTTTCCATGTCTGCTTGGTATCACCCAGTGCTCTGCATATTAGTACCTTCAGTAAGGATTCCTCACTCAATTTATCCCTCATTCCCATCACTTTTCTGAGGATCAGCTCCAGGGCACCTCTGTAGCAGAAACTGGGAAAGGGTAAGTGGAAATATATTAACTATCCCTCCCTTCCCATTCTTTTGCAATAGTATTGGTAGTGAGATGCAAGTGCAGATCAAGATTACAGCTTTTTCCAGAGGATGTTGCACTCGGTCTGTTACTTCTGTTACTTCACTAGTAAAATTATTACCATGCAATATATCTCTTTTAAGAAAAAAAATACTGAAAACTTTCTCTTAAAATTTATATACATGAATTAGCATGAAACAGGTGAGACAGGAGCTGCACAAATGTAAGAGGGCAGAGATAATGGAAGAGAAGTATATAATAAAAAGAGACAGCTTTTCTTTCCTCTCCCCTGCAAATGGTACAACTAAAAGGAATCAACAGAGCCTGAAAATCACAGACCAAGTATATGAAAAATGGAAACAGACAGAGGAAATTAATAATTTCCTGTACAACCAGAACAATGTTTTCAAGATACACAGTAGGTTTAAAAAGGAAAACAACAAAGGGATAAAAAGTTTCTAGAGACCATCTTTCTTCTTAAAGTACCAAACAGCACAAATTCTCTGTATCTAATTTGTGATTGGTCTAAATTTAGCAAATATATTTCCCTGTTCTTTTTATAGAATTAAGTGGCTCTGAAATGTATAACAACATTTAGCCCAGAAAATATATCATAGTAACCTCTCTTTATATGGATACTAAGAACAGAGAGCTAGAATGATCTTTGTATAAAATTATGTGTGCTTTTTTATGATAGTAATGTTATTTGCATTAAATAGCAAGTTAAGGATACATTACATTATCTGGGACTTCATTAACACGTGAATAAAACATGCTTTTGGTACCATAAAGTATAGCAACACTTTTGGGGAGTGAAAATCCCTAAAATTTAATGTAGAGAAAATACACTCTGAGGAGCAGAGCACAGCATGGGCCACCATACACTGCTACAGCTCTATGCACATCTGTGACACTGATTTATATGAAGTGAGGGTTTGGAAAGAAACACTCCTTTTTCCTAATAACAGTCAGCAAGTAAAGCAGATGTAGGTATGATTTAGGGCAACTAATTAATAACAAGACAACTGATCTGTGTCCCTTTAATATCCTGCAGCTTGCAAGCAGCTCCAGAACAGCTTTCACTGCTGAGCAAAGTCACATAACTAGCAATGAGATTTTGGTGTTTTAAGATTGCCAAGCAGTACATTCTCAGCTTTGGGAGCAGCTGAGCCAAGCACAGGCTAATGAGTCTGATATCAGTGACTGCCGTGATGCCCAAAGGGACATCCAGACATGCTCTGCAGAACACATGAAAAACATATGCTTTATTGTTCTTGGCTTTGATTTTAGGATCACAGTAAATGGCCAGCACAGTGTAATGGATAGAGACTGAGGTCAATGGAACAGAGACTCAAGGCAGACTATTTGTTCAGGTTTCAGATTTTGATTCTCCAGCACCGCTGGAAAACTGAAAAAAGATGTTCCAAGCTTTACATCCAAGAGTCAAGAACTCAGTCAGTATCAGCTAAAAATGAGGATTTCTCCTTCTTGCTATGACTGCATCAGAGATAACACTGCAGATAGTACATAAGAGGACAGGAAATATGGAACTGCTTTTCCATTTCTTTGTACTTCAGTACTTCTGAATGTTAACTTACTTTGATGAACACTAAAAAATTTAAAAGCAGTTGCAAATTAATTTCCTGGCCAGAGCAAAATGGTGGATAATTCATATAGACTGTAGAACCTCCTAGTAGTCATGTTTGACAAGCAAAGCATGATGAGTTTCTTCTGATTCATTTCCCCTGTTATTTTGGCATGAAAATGAGGGAAGGGTGTGATATGATTGCAATGTGCATGCAAGAAAAGAAGGGGAAGGTCTGAATTTTTTCCACTTAATTACAAACCATAGTCTGACATAATACTGAGTTTTTATCTATTGTAAATTTTCTTCATAAAAAGAAATTATAAATCATTTCTGTTTAAAAAGAGTAACAGAAATAAAGTACATACAAATGACAATTTTCCATTTGCTTGGGATATAAGGGATATCATCTATCCCTTATACTGATAACACTGTAATTACACTGAGTCCTCATCTTCAGAGGATGTCAATGGCCCTAAACTCACCCTGTCTGGAGTACTTTAGTCTTAATGTGCATGTAACACTACAAGAAGCTCATTCATTTATTTAACTACCAACTCTGAGGGTGTTTGAACAACATCAGTGGTGAAAACCATTGGAAGTCAACAAGATAATTCAGTGCTTCACTAAGTTTATGATGCTATTTAGCATAATTTTGTAATGGAAAGATGACATAAATACTTTGCACAAACAGAACAATGTGTAGGTTTTGCAATTATTTGACTTGCTAATTAAATGTCCCATTTTACCTCTTTGCTACAAGTTTAATTTTATAAACTCATCATGCATATCATTCCATGAGTCATGGAGTAGTTAAACTGTTAGACTACTTATGAATTTTACCTCCTAATACAGAACCTTACTGGGATTTTCCTGTATGTTTGGAGGTTTTGTTTTCTGAAAATGCTCTGAAACAGTGTTAGTTAATCAAATTCAAAGCCAGGAGTACTCTAGAGGTTTGATTTAAAGGTCATCAAAATCGGTAGAAAGTTTTCATAGGTGTCATGGTTTAAGACCAAGTGACAGTATGAAGGTAAAATGAATTTGGATACCAAACCACAAATTATATATGCAATTTTCTGAATTCCCCAATTTCCCCGTTCAGTGAGACAGTCAGTACCATTCAAGAAGGAAGTCAAAGAGGAGTTAATGTCATGGACGCCATCATGGAACAAGCTGCTGAAAGAGAGTAGAGCTAGTCTTTGATCCCAATGTGTTCAGGTTTAGGGACATAAAACACATTAATAGAAATACGATCTTCTGATCTCTCTGGTGGGTTCAATCAAATATTTTCCTAGGATTGAGAATCTGAATAACAATGTTCAACTCCATTCCTGGCTTCAGTTTTAAAAGTATAACTTTTTAGAAATTCCATTTTTATATTTGAAAAAGTTATGTTTTGAAAATAATCAAACTAATTTTTAGTCCTGTGCAGGCATGACATTTATAGTACAAATTCAGTTTTTAAAAAAAACTTCATTTTCACCTCAACAGAAAAAAAGACATAGACATGCTGGAGTGGCTCCAGAGAAGGGCAATGAAGCTGGTTGAAGAACAAGTCTTAGGATAATTGTCTGGGGCAACTAGTGTTATTTAGTCTGAAAAAAGGAGGCTGAGGGGAGACCTTATCAGTCTCTCCAACTTCCTTAAAGGAGGTTATAGAGAGGTGGGTGTTGGTCTCTTCTGCCAAGTAACAAGTGATAAAAGAAGAGGAAATGGCCTCAAGTTACACAAGGGGAGCTATAGGTTGGACATTAGGAAAATTTTTTTTTCAATGCAAGGGTTTCAATGTCAAGCACTGGAACAGGCTGCCCAGAGAAGTGGTTGAATCACCATCCCTGGCTATGTTTAAAAGTCATGTAGACATGGTGCTTAGGGACTTGTTTTAACAGTGGACATATAGAATAGAGTTAAAGGTTAAACTCAATGATCTAGAAGGTCTTTTCCAACCTAGAAGATATTATGATTCTATTATTTTTATGCAATAGGTTTTTAGCTGAATATCAGATATGAATATCAGAAACTTGAGGTGTGCACTTGGACATTCTACACTTCATGACAGTTTATAAAAAAATATAACTGCTACTTATTAAATATTGTTCTGCATAAAGAAAACTGGTCCTTCTACATCATCTAAGTAAGCAGGTTTAATATGAAGATATATACAACAGCTTTACAATTTTTCATAAATACCTATTCAGTCTGGACTTGACATCTACTTCTTTATATTTACTATATGATTACTGCAAACAAAAATATGATACCATTTTTCAGCAGTAGAAAAGCTATTCATAAGAAAAAGGTAAATACCATTTACAAGACTTCATTTTAAGATTTCATGTAAAAAAAATTAATTTTTATGACCAGTAAGGAATAGATAAATGTATTTTGTTCTACAAATCTGAAAAAATATTCTTATAGATCTGGTTTATGTGTTCAATGTTGTATAATATCTTATCCATGTAATAAGATGGAAAATAAAAATTAAATGACCAATCTATGTCTTCACAGTGTTATCTACATTCATCTTGCAGAAAAGTCCTAACTACTGAATTATAATTTTTGAGTATTAATGCAACACAGGTGTTTACATTTAAAAAGTAAGATTGAACTTTTTGTTACTCAGAACACATAAATTGTCTGAAAGCACAGAATTTAAATCTCTAAGACACAGTTTGCTCCATGGCATTAACACTCAGTGAGAGCCCTGAAGTACTTTCCTGAAAGAGAGTAGTCTTTGGTCTGTGCAGTGGTTTAAATCATGATGCTCCCTTACCTGCAATTTCACAGTCAGAAAATAAAAGTGAGAGATGTTAGAACAGCATTAAATACAGAAAACTGATAACTTGATGAAGTAATTTTAGCTGGGAAAAAAAAAAAGTTTAATAACACTGTAATTATTGTTCTGAATGATAACTCCTAATATTCCTCGAGAATGAAAAAAAGATGAAACTGTCTTCTTTTTCTCTTTGCATAACTTTAATAAGATGAATAGTCTTCAAGAA
Source organism: Ceryle rudis (assembly GCA_033439905.1). NCBI lineage: Eukaryota > Metazoa > Chordata > Aves > Coraciiformes > Cerylidae > Ceryle > Ceryle rudis. Next base: position 42,259 of record JAAGNO010022677.1, on the reverse strand, counting down.
AAAGTAGGGTTCACATTGATTCTCCTACAGAAAGTAAATATATACCACTCTGATAAAAATATGATAAAAACAGAGATGCCACAAGGGGGGCTCATGTTTAAGGTCTATATTATAGAATCTTAGAATCAAAGAATCATTTCAGATAGAAAAGACTTTTAAAACTGTGTTCAGTCATTAGTGCCAAGCCCACCACTAAACCATGTCCTTAAGCACGTCATCTACACCTCCATGGATGGTGACTCCACCACTTCCCTGGGCAGTCTGCTCCACTTTTCAGCAACTCTTTCATTGAAGAAGTTTTTCCTAGTGTCCAACCTAAAACTGCCCTGGCCCAACATTTCCTCTTGTCATATCAAATTGCTATTAACAGCTGCCGAGGATGAATGACTCTTTGCACACATCAAATGACAATTCTTTTAAATTTGTTTTTATTTTCAGTCATAGTATCTCTATACCTTTTTTGTTAGACATGACTGGAATGAGTGCTATGAATCCACAAAAAAAGCAGCTCCCTTGACTGAGGAAATTGTAGGACAATTCATCTCACTCTATGAATGAAGATGTGACTCATTACAAGGGAAAATACAGGAGTGTTAACAAGAAAATTAACACCGTGAAAGTTGTCCTTTAATTTACCTAGCAAGGTGTGAAAGTAGAAACAGGAGAAGACTAAGGAAAATAGAACACATATATTTTTTTCCAAGCCTATATTTGCACCCCACAATCAACATCTTTTTTGAAACACACAACTACATGAAGAGGTCATGTTTATACACGTTTATACACACACATATATTTTTATTATATTACATCATATATAATAAACAACAAATAAACAATATGCTATAATGTAAAGACAGGGGTAGGAAAGAGGAAGACTCATATACATATGTCTTGCATTTGTAACATTTGATATGTGGCCCCCTTTTTGGTTTGAGCATCTCTGAAAGTTTGATCAAAGACTTTTCTTTGGAAAAAGAAAAAACTTTGGAAAAAGAAAAAAAACCTTTTTCTTTGGAGATGTCTTTCCACTGTATAGGATCCATGTATCTTGGGATTTGGTAATAGTGGGAGAGAGCTTTGTATTTCCATGCCATACATGCACATTCTCTTTGCCAAATGAGGAATATTTTGGCATTGTTTTAAAGAATACTTTTAATTAATATTATCACAGGTGATAATCTTCAATTACTTGCCACACAAGCAAGGACTAAACTGGTTTGCCCTTTGAAACTGCCAAGATCAAAGTGAAAGACACCAGACAGACTATTGGCATAAAAAATTTTCTAAATTAATAGCACTTCCAGCAATTTTCACTGGTTCCAAGAGGCTAAAATTGTTGAAGCTGAATTCAGAATAATGAGCTTCTACTAAGCCTTAATGCTTTGGCTTCAGAGACCTTTGATTTATTAGCATGCATATAAAGGAAAAAAAGGAACTTTAAAAAATATTACAGTAATTCATGCCCAAATCTCTGCTACTACTAGCAGCTTGTTGCCATAGTAGAACACAACACATGAGAAGATGGTGAACCAGGTGATAGAATGAACCATGTGCATCTTTTAATCTCTGGAGACTGGAATGCCTGTATCAGCTGGAGACGAAGCTGAATATAGTTATCCAATGTTAGTGTCTGCCAAAAACCCAGCACAATATGGCTAATTCTTTCCTCCTGATATAATTATCTGTTTAGCTCAAGAGTTACCATATTCATTATAATTCTGAACATCTCCTCAATCTATATTAATTATATGGATAATATTATTTAAAACACAGAGCTCACGGAGTCGCATCACCAGTCAGGGAAGCACATTAGCCTCAGGATAATTGCTGAAGCAAGTCATTGTGCCTCTGTATGTATCATTTAGAGCCTAATTTTGTTCACAACGCAGATAATCACTGACTTGACCTAGGCTATCCTTTCAGTAGAAGTTCTTATTCATTCTTAAAAGAGAGAATTTTCTCCCATATGGATAAAGAAGTAATATTTATTTATCTTCAGGTGTGTATCTGTAATTGCAACTGTCATCCCTTCAGCAGTGTCTGTGCCCTTTAATCATGAGATGGAGGCATGATAAGAATGAAAGAAGAAACCACTATGCACACAGATTTAATGGGATCTTGCTTCATAAACCATTTGTAAACCTAAGCAGCAAAGGTATTCAACTACACAGGATAAATGGCAAGTGATAAGGCAGTTGCAATGCAAAAAGTGCAAAGCTAATTATCTTGGTCATAATTGATAGGACAATAAGCACAGAAAAATGTGGATACATTTAGCTGGATTTGTTGACAGTCAACCAAAGACACTGTTAATGACTTTTAGCCTTGCAGGGATGATTAATCTAGATGTGCTTTGCACATATTTTCTTGTGCTTTTTCCTGCACAAGAAAAAACTAGCTGATATATCTAGATACTCTAGCAAAGTATAAAGCAAATAGACGTAAGTAGCCATCATTCTTGGTACAGTAAATTTTAAAAAGTAAAAGATTAAAAAAAAAGTAAACTTGGTTTGGCAGTGTTTCCTTACATTCCAGGTATGACAATCAGAACCTCTGCTTAGTAAAAATTTCACAGTTTAAGGCATCATGACTTAAGTCGATTTGGCTTACAAAACGGTTCAGTGGTAAAGAGAAATGCATTATGTCCTCTTTTAAATCAATCAGGCTGTATGGGGGGGAAGTGTGGGACTCTGGAATAGGCAAATTAATGCTAGCAGATTCACTGAAATAAGACCAAATCAGATTTAATTCAGGATACATTTTTAGTGAAAAGATGTGTTAGGAACAAGATGTATAGCCATTTCCAACAGCAGATTTTTAATTTTATAAGCTGTTCTTGCCTTTTCACCAGTCACAAATGAAAATGGTTTCTGTTTTCTTAGACTACTCAATACCATCCAAAAACATACTTCTCCAAACATGGCAGGTAGTCTGCATACATGTGCTGCTCTGCTTGGAAGAGCTGCATTTTTCTGTGGGATATGACAGAGCCTGGTGCTGTCTCTGCTTGCTCTTCACATCACCTTCAATAAATTATCCTTCAGTATAGGAGGATTCTCATTCTGAAATGCTCTTGACAACACATTCAAGCTCCTTTGAAGTGTGTCTTTCTGCTGACTTCAAATAATTTAGGATCGGCACTGTTATGGATAAACAGGGAGGAAAAATAATGTAAGCAAGGAAAATTAGCTTATAAAACCAATGTTGGTACTGATGTCATAAGAAAAAAAACCATATCTATTATGCAGTATGTGATAAAGACAAGGTATTCTCATGTAGAAGCTGCATCATAAACAATTCATTTTATGTACATAGGCATTTAAGAGGGAAATTTCAATATAATTATCAAGATTGTAGACAGCATATTACTACAGCTAATGCTTTCAATATAGTACACTGCTGAGGTAAAATTTTCCAGAAGACTTTCATGCCAACAGACCCCTTATACCGTTACTCAATCAACCAAATCTAATTCTGGAAGCTGTATTCACCTAAGACTGCCTCTAAGCTAAACATGCCCTACTTACAGACAGCACGTCCTGGACATGGACCTGACCTCCTAAACCTGCAAGGCATTTCTGTCACACTGTGTGGACCCGTGTCTAGTGATAAATTAGGGACTCTCTGCCTTGGTCTCCATTTTACTGTGAACCTGCTCTCAGGCATCCTGAGCATTAATATTCCATGGAGTCTGCTGCTTCTGAAAATGTTAAATTAATCAGGAGGTTTCATCACAGGCACACAAACATGCCAGGTATCCCCAGCTGCTCCCAGTCTGCTTAGACTTGCTCATTGCAAAATGAATGCCCTTCTCCTTGTACAAAACCTTCAGTAACTAAAGGAATTAGATAATCTTCTCTACGAAGAATTATTTGCTTGACTAAGATTATTTTGTTATTCTAAGATGTTATTTTGAAAATTCAGACTTTAGAATGCTGCAATATTGCTGAGAAAATAAATAAATAAAAGGCTAACTCTGCATGGCAAATATTTTGATTAGCAAGCCATGGTCACAGAATTCCAGTGCTATAAGCAAGGTCCTGATGTTAGCTACAGTGGTGTTCTGACTGTCCATCTACTCAGGTTTTGGTTTCAAAAATTGTATTTGACCGCATTTTGGAGCAGAAACTAGAAACATTAGGGTTTATTACCACTCTCCAGATTACAATAGATACCACAGCTGGTTTCAAATGGAGATGTGAAACAACCTCATCCCATCTCCTCAGCTGAACTGGCAAGTTTATTAGTTGAACTAGAAAGTGCTATTCTTAGCTTAGACATAAAATCATTTTGCTAAGTATTATCTCCATAGAGCTTTCTTGTCCTTCTAAAATAAATCCTTCTCTATGCAAGCTTACTGTTAGGAAACCACTGTGAGAGTTTGGGAGAAAGAGAGGAAAAGTATGGCAGGAGTTGTACAGAAATAGATTTTCCCTTTCCACCACTACTCCTTTCCATGCACATATTTCTTATATCTGTTCCATGCATTGCTACTATATAGACAGTATACTAGTTTAAAAGATAGATCTGGAAATGACAATGCAAAACCTCAAAGCTGGGAAGAACTAGTAATTTCTCTGACTTTTTAGTGCATCTTGAATTTCTTTCAGTTATTCTTATATTAGCCTCAGTAATTTGAATTTGGCCAACATGCTTTACCAAAAATTATTCAAACTTCATTTGAAGACCTTAATCAGTAATAACCATGATAACAAAAATATTATTCTTGTTAATATTTGCTGTCTTATCTTGGTAGTTTGTATAATTGAGTAATAATGTTTTTTGTAAAATTGTACTTGATTTCTCATGTAAATTATTCAGCTTTAATTCCAGATCATTGACTTTCATCACATTTTATTTTTAATGAGCTGAAAAAATTTTAATAAACCTAGGCTTTTCTCCTCCTGAAGATACTTTTACAACTGAATACTTTTGCCTCTCACTCTTCCTTTTGATATACTAAAGTGAACCTTTCTATTCTTTGAAAGAAAACCATGCATCAAATACCTTTCACAACTTCTAGTCTTTGCAACTCCTTCTGCGCAATTTTTCATCATCCTTCTAAAAATGTGGTTAGCTATGGGATTCAGTATGCTCCTTCTGTAGGAAAAAAAAAGCCATTTACAAAGGTAAAGTCATGAGTCTATTTGCTAATTCCCTTCCTCTACAAATAAGAGTAATAGTAGAGTTTTTGCTACAATGCAACATTGTGATTTTATTCTTAGTTACTTACCTCTTTGTTAAATGCATTTTGCCGTACAGAAGTATAGTAACTTCTGTATTTGGGTCTGGTAATCTTTACACATCTTTTCCTTTGGAAACTATTAAAAAAACTTGCGAGTATGACTATTTGGCTGGCCTTCATTATTTGCCACTCAGTGTCATCTTTGTGTAATGTGCACATTGGTGTTAATTACCTTATTTTAATCTAGTTTCTGATTAATGTTGAACATATTGAGTCATGCTACACTGAAAACTCCTCCTTGAAAATCCTTAATGGAAACTCCATTCACCTGTTATTTCTTATTAATGACAAAGTTTGAGATCTCCAGGTCAGCTCTCATCTAATTATCAAGTATATAAATGCCAGTTTTCAATCTGAAGGTCATAAAGTACAAATCAAACTGCTTACCAAAGGCTTTGTATTTTACAGAGTGTTTGTCAACCAAACTCATTATCTCAATTCAAAACACTATTATATATTGTAAAACAGATATGCTCTGGGACTTTTTTTCAGCTTCTATCTTGCCTTTGGAAGAAGAGGCAGGCCTCTCATGAGGATTACAAAGATATAGTGAGTCTATGAAGGGAGAAAATTAGGAGAGACAAAGCCCAAATCGAACTCAACCTGGCTACTGCTGTTGAAGACAAAGTGTGTTCTATAAATACATTAACAACAAAAGGAGTACTAGAGACAATCTCCATCCTTTATTGGATTCAGGGGGAAACACAGTGACAAGGGATGAGGAAAAGGCTGAGGTGCTTAATGCCTTCTATACCTCAGACTTTAGTGTACTAGTTGTCCCCTAGACACCCAGCCCCCTGAGCTGGAAGACTGGAAGGGGGGCAGAATGAGACCCTCACAATCCAAGAGGAAATAGTCAGTGACCTGCTACACCACCTAGACATACACAAGTCTATGGGGCCAGATGGTTTACACCCAAGACTGCTGAAGGAGTTGGAGGATGTGCTCACCATGCCTCTCTCCATCATTTGCCAGCAGTCCTGGTGAACTGGGGAGGTCCAGTAGACTGGAGGGTAGCAAATGTGATGCCCATCTACAGGAAAGGCCGAAAAGAGGATCTGGGGAACTACAGATCTGTCATTCCGACCTCAGTACCAAGGAAGGTCATGGATCAGATCCTCCTGAGTGACATTATGCACCATATACAGGATAACCAGGGGATCAGGCCCAGTCAGCATGGGTTTATGAAAGGCAGGTCCTACTTAATTAACCCAATCTTCTATGACAAGATGACCCGCCTAGTAGATGAGGGAAAGGCTGTGGATGTTGTCTTCCTGGACTTCCGTAAATCCTTCAACACTGTTTCCCACAGCCTTTTCATGAAAAAAACTGTCTGCTCATGTCTTGGATGGGCATATGCACCGCTGGGTAAAACAGTGGCTGGACGGGCAGGCCCAAAGAGTGGTGGTGAATGGAATTAAATCCAGCTGGTGGCCAGTCACAAGTGGTGTTCCTTGGGGCTCAGTACTGGGGCCACTTCTGTTTAACATCTTCATCAATGATCTTGATGAGGAGATAGAATGCACCCTCAGTAAGTTTGCAGATGACACCAAGTTCGGTGGGAGTGTCAATTTGCCTGAGAGTAGGAAGGCTCTTCAGAGGAATCTGGACAGGCTGGATCAAAGGGCTGAGGCCAATCATACGGGTTTCAACAAGGCCAAGTGCCAGGTCCTGCACTTGGGCCACAACAACCCCATTCAACACTACAGGCTTGGGGAAGAGTGTCTGGAAACCTGTCCAGCAGAAAGGGACCTGGGCATACTGATCAACAGGTGGATGAACATGAGCCAGCAGTGTGCCCAGGTGGCCAAGAAGGCCAATGGCATCCTGGCTTGTATGAGAAATAGTGTGGCAAGCAGGACCAGGGAGGTGATTGTCCCTCTGTACTTGGCACTTGTGAGGCCTCACCTTGAGTACTGTGTTCACTTTTGAGCATCTCAATACAAGAAAGACATTAAGGTACTGGAGCAGATCCAGAGAAGAGAAACTAAGTTGGTGAAGGGCCTGGAGAACAAGTCCTATGAGTAGCGGCTGAGGGAACTTGGGCTGTTTAGTCTGAAGAAAAGGAGGCTGAGGGGAGACCTTATGACTCTCTACAGCTACCTGAAAGGGAATTGTAGAGAGGTAGGCACTGGTCTCTTCTCACAAGTATCTAGTGACTGAACAAGAGGCAATGGTCTCAAGCTGCACCAGGGTAGGTTTAAACTGGACTTTAGGAAAAAATTTTTCACTGAAAGGCTTGTCAGGCATTGGAACAGGCTGCCCAGGGAACTGGTGGTGTCACCATCCCTGGACGTGTTTAAAAGCCATATAGCTGTGGTGCTTGGAGGTATGGCTTAGTGGTGGACTTGATAGAGTAGGGTTAATGGTTGGACTCAATGATCTTAAAGGTCTTAATAATTCTTAACCTTAATCATTCGATGATTCTTGGGAGTTTCACTGTTGTTTTGTCCTACAATAGTAAACTACAGTGGTTGCTCTTAATAATATTCTCTCCCATCACTTCTTCATGGATTGTATCCAGTCTGATTTTTTTATGTTGTTATTCCCAAGCAGACTCTGACTCTCCAAACAAAATAATGTCTGATCTGCAGAAGGAGTCAAACAGCACTTGATGCCTGTGTCATGGCAGACTGTCTACAGAAAAAGACCAGTACTGTTGATCAGTGCAGTATAAGCACTAATAGCCAGCATGATAGATTATCTTTCTAATTCATTGAAACTCCAGGAACTGGGAAAGTTACCACCAATCATCCTACACACTGAACAAAGCCTTGCATTTCACGAGACACTCTTTTTAGCTACTAAAATCTGTTTTATCAGGAGAAACACTATCCAGAGGTTTCAAATTTGCATATCTGTGACCCTTATACCTGAATTTGTATGAACTCTGAATACAAATGCAAAACCTGAGGTACCATTGCATCTTTTCTTGCAAACTTTGAACACTAGTTCTTTTTGCCTTTTAATTTTGTATTGGCCTTATCAGTCAATTACAGCTTTTGAATGTGTATGCTTATTTACATTGCTATGGTTCCCTTTATTATGCTGAGCAAAACCCCATTAAAAGAATTTGCATTTTGCTGAGAGAAACCTGGCTTTTGCTTCTTCTCACCAGGAGATTATTCTTCATGCTATTACAGTCTCTTGCTGAGAATACTGTCTTAAAATCATAGAGAATTATGGCTTTATATGCGGTGACAATAATAAAAAAAGTGGTAATACTTAAAACAAATACTACTATTTATCAAAATGCCGTGTTGAAATGTAATGAAGATTATTTCATTAAGTTAACAAAAACAAGAAGAATCAAACAGAACTCAAGACACTTAAAAATAGTATATTACAAAGATTCATTAAAAGAAAAACTTCAAACTTCCTTTTCTACTTTTTTGTCTTTACAGATAGAAACAAAAAGAAAAGAACTAAGGTTTTGGAATAGGTGCAGGGAAATACAGAAACTTTTTAATTGCATTTATTTTCATATTTCACTATTAGAAATAAAAATATATTAAAAAAACCCAGTCAGATAACAGAAATTCTGTAAGCCAATATTTTGGTTTAGTATCTGGTGTACTTAATACTGATATAATCTGATATAAGTAAAGTGTTTAATTAATTAATTAGGAAATAACACTTGCAAAATGTATGCATGTCCTGAACTGATTGCTTTTATAGGAAAAAGAAACAAAACCAACAGAATACATACGGTAATTGCAAAAAGAGATGGTGTCATTGAAAATACAGGGATATGATTTTGCTACAGAACACTGTGTGAAGAGTTTCACCCACTAGAGTTAAAAAAACCTTTATCCCAGGAGTCTAAATGGTGCTCACTGCCAGGATCCAGGTGAGGTTGCGAAGGCATCTGAATATGTTAAGGTTATATGACTTGTTCCTCCTTTCAGCAGGCAGAGAGATGACCAAATTTGGAACTGGAGCCCATAGGATACTCTTGAGTATTTTATTCATAGAGTCACACATATTGGAGTTCTGTTGCTAGTGTAATTTAAGGCAATTCAAAGACACAAATCTATGGGAAATGTTAGCTTGACTTGCTAATAGTTCCAGTAACGGTAGTGGTGCAGAACTGACTAAACATCTGTCTTTGAGCCAGACCAAGTCTGAGCTTCACATTGTTATGGCTTTATTCCAGTTAATCTACAGATCTACCATCATTTACTTGAAGTAATGATTGTGTTGTTCTTTTTTCACTTCAAGGGTTTTTATTATTTGTTCATGTACAGCATATGGGAACTTAGTTATAAATGGGAAGTAACTGTATACTTGTTGAATAAAAAGACATCTCCTTTTTATGCCATCTAAGACAGGAGGCAGCTGTAGCTGTACAGATATTCAGATATAGAAGTAAAAGAACTAACTTACACACTCTAAGGATTTGCATTCACTTTTTGGCTGTGAAAATTAAAACACCTGCACTCTAGTAAGTACTAGGTTTAAGTTGTCCTGTTACTTTCAGAGAAGGAACTATATTTGTCAAAAACAATAACTTAGGGAAAATTTTGTTAGTATATTTCATACATATACAGCTGCACTGCTGCATTAGACCAGAATACTGGCCCCATAAATGAGGCACATTTTTATAACATAAATGAGGCACATTTTTATAACTATGGATTTCAAGTCACACCTTTTCCATTCACACTTTAATCCCTCAGATGTGCTAGTACATACTGCAGTTGCACCTAAAAGTGGTGCAGATAACAGTAGGGGGAAGAAAACATGAGATAACCAATTCCTTTTGCTTTTCAAAGCAGAAATGAAGAGTTTAAATTCCATGCCTTAATGAAACATGGACTTTGGAGTGACAGAAGGCCACTTCCATGGCACTACCTTTCCCTCCTCCTTCCTCCCTTGGGGCTAGTGAAGCAAGGACTGCATTGTCACAAGGTAAAATATTAACACTGTTTCTGGTGTTAACAGGTCATAATGCTAGCATGTAGAGCTGCAACTTTTAGGAGAAGAGGAGAGAAAAGTTATTCTTACAGGGTATGCAGAAGAAAGTAGAGAGGATGCCTCAAGGATCTTCAGAAAGGAAGGGCTGTATTGCTAAATCGTACTTCTTAACAATAGGGAGAAATTAAAGAAATCTAAACATAATTTGTGAGATAATAGTGCATTCCAAAATGTTCAAAATGTTTAAAATAATTCTTTAGAATATCTGCCAGGAGATTATAAAGCTTCCTATTATTCCAGGCCTATCCATCAAAGGATAGTGCTGTCTTCAGATTCAGAATGAGAAAAGCTGATAACTATATCATCCATGTGATGTGATGTACTGAAATTAATTTCTAATGCTAGACTTAGACTCATAACATGTGCAAGCCCTATGGTATTAGAAAGCATTGCTAAATTGTTTGTGCCTAGGAGCAATTCTCTTTACAGAAAGCAAATCAGAGAGCACATGTTCATGAGCTGAACTTTACACAAGCATCAATAAGAGAAATCATCCACTTTAGCTTCATGTAAAAGGACATTCTTCTTCAAAAGCTCAGTCAGGTGCCTGATCTCAGCCAGCAATTATTCAAGCAGATAAGTTCAAGATTTTTTAGTTCGTGGAGACAGTAATAGAGCTGCATTGATTAATGTAATTAAGTATAATCCAGCATTCAGACTTGCAGTCTGAGTTGGCACTAGGTATTATTCAGTTTGTAAGAAGCTTCACTTGCTCAGTTCCCAAACTACACACAAAATTTTCTTTGGTGTCCCTGCCGTATTCTAACATAAATGTCTCAGCCATAGGCTTTAAGAGCAGAGCAGAAAGAGCAGCCAAATGATTTCTTCTGTCTTTGCATTTAACATGGTCATATAAACAAATCTAGCTTTTTAAGAGATAACAAACCTTGAGAAAAAGAGAAGACAAACCATATCCCTTAAAAAATATGGCAAATCATGTTCTCTTTCCTACAGTAAGTGGTCGAGAATATTTATAATTTATTTTAATATAATTTAAGCACAAATACAGAGACCTTCATTTTGCACCTCATTTAGAGGACACTAGACGTGTGCCACCACAGAACCAACAGGAAACTGGCTGGCCTGAGGCACGAACACCAGGGGATGCAGTGTTCCCCTGTGCAGTTACTATTTGAATGCTCACAAATGTAGTTTAGATTTAATGTGAGATGACAAGTGTATGTTAAGTCCACAACGACTTACCTTTTACTGTCAGAGAGACAGAAAATGATTAATTCAGATAACTTCCTGTGTCTTAATATTCTTTTCTCCTAACTATGTAGCTCATCATAATCCCATTTCATTGTCTTGTCTTTGTTGTACAAACAGCCAGCAGCACATTTGTGAAAGAGGATATAAGATTTTACAGGACGTATCTGCAATGAAGGAAGCCCTGGGGAATGGAAAGACATTTAAGAGGACACTAATTTGTCAGTGCAGTAAGGTGTTTCCAGTTTAAACCTTTTTTTTTTTTCAAAGGTATTTCTCCTCTGGGAAACCTGAATGAGGTGGTAGCACAGACTGAAGGTGGATGCACTTTCCATGACATGTAAAAGTGTTTATTGGCTTAGACTATGTTTCTGGCAGCACTTCTGCTACTCATAAGAGTGACTTTAGGAGAGCAACGATACTGGTGAAGGGACTGGAGGGAAGGTCTTATGAGGAGAAGCTGAGGGAGCTGGGGTAGTTCAGCTTGGAGGAGACTCAGGAGGGACGTTTTCAGTCTCTACAACTACCTGAAAGGAAATTGTAGTCAGGTGGGGGTCAGGCTCTTCTCCCAGGCAACCAACGACAGAATGAGAGGGTATGGCCTGAAGCTGCACTAGGGGAGGTTTAGGATGGATCTTAGGAAGCACTTCCTCATGGAAAGGGTGATTAGACACTGGAGTCACCATCCCTGGAGGTGTTTAAGGAAAGATTGGATGTGGTGCTTAATGACATGGTCTAGAGAGACCTTATTGTGGCCTTTCAGTACTTAAAGGGGCCTG
>JAAGNO010022677.1:0-14197 GCA_033439905.1 Ceryle rudis | reverse complement strand
TCTCTACAACTACCTGAAGGGAAGTTGTAGTCAGGTGGGGGTTGGGCTCTTCTCCCAGGCAACTAGTGACAGGACAACAGCGCATGGCCTGAAGTTGCACCAGGAGAGGTTTAGGTTGGATATCAGGAAGCACTTCCTCACAGAAAGGGTGATTAGACACTGGAATGGGCTGCCCAAGGAAGTGGTGGAGTAGCCACCCCTAGAGGTGTTTATGGAAAGACTGGATGTGGCACTTAGTGACAAGGTCTAGCTGATGTTATGGTGTTGGGTGATAGGCAGGACTTGATCTCAGAGGTCTTCTCCAGCCTCAGTAATTCTGTAATTCTGGACCAGGACCGTTCCCAGAAATGTCTGAATATATTTGTGAATTGTACTTGGTTCTAACTGTTGTATATTTCATAGCTTGAAGTATAAAACTTTCTATGTCTTTGGGAAGCTATATCTCTTGAGCTATAGCTTATACATTTTCAGATGTCTTTCTCACCCAGATCCCAAGGGACCCTGAACCTATTAAGTTTTACACTTGCAGACTTGTGTTTGCCAAAATTCATTCATGTTGGTAATCTTTGAGCCAGACCATTTGAAGGCATACTATTTTCTTCTATCCCTGTTTTCATTATTCTCACTCCCACACTGGCTTTTGGAATAGCGGATGGAGGCCCTCTAGTCTTTCGCAGGCAGAATGAAAAGAGCCATCATGGTACTAGAAAGAGGGAAGAAACTAGCAGCAGGTAACACCAAGCATCTATGTAGACCCCTGTGATTGTTACAAATACTGCAAAGTAGTAGATGCAGGTGGATTGTCAAAAGCATCCAGCCATTTTGTAAAGTTTTGATGTCACTGAAAGATTGACTATTGTGCAACAGACTCTTGTTTTAGAAATCAGTGGAGAAAGAAATGGTACTGGAAATCAACACTGCAAATCTTCAACCTAATATAAGTCCATTTAAATGGTGGGAAAGCATTTTTTTCTCCTACTCCCAAACTGGCTCTTACTTTGCTTATATTTTTGTGAATCTGTTTTGATGGACTTAAGAAAAATTTCTATGGGTCAGGTGTGTTGCAAAAAGTAAAGACACTGTTCTCTATTGTAAATAAAGTGGCTTTATTGAAGACAATTATTACTTCACAGTGTAATGTTAAATTATGTACTTAAATTCTGATGAGAATTCAACCATAATGACATTTCAGGATTCAGCATTGTATGTTTCTGTTGCAGGAAGGTTGAGGTGACAAGGTGCTATCAGATTTATTTTGTACTAGCTCTACTCTAGAAAAAAAAAAAGTCTTACATAGAGGAAACAGTAATTACCTCTATTTGCTCATATTTCAGACTGTAGGAAGGGGTGGTAGTTTTCAAAACTTTGGAGAGGAAGATAGAAAAGAAATGATGTTTCTGAAATAAGAAAATTTCCATAACATTAAAAAAAAAAAAAAGGAATCAAATGGTATTCTAACTGTTTTGACATAGATCTCAATGTAGCACCTGAAAAGCTGACATGATCTTATTTACAGATTTCCTTTGTTTCTCTGACTACAGTTAGAAGAAAATATTTCATAAAATGCATTCTACAATCATTTCTTTTAATTGTTAGCAAGCAACATTGTCTGGAATTAGTATCGTACATACAGCTGTACTTGTATACAACATGTACAAAAGCACAGTAACAGACACTTCAAAAATGTGCATATTGGGTTAGCAATACGCCTAGTAAAGCTCCAGACAGATTAACTAATTCCTCCCCACAGTAATGCAAGAATTTAAGTGAAGGTTACTTACTCAAAACAATATTTGAGTACTAGGCCTGGGAAATAATGAACCAAAATTGTGCTGATTTTCTAACAAGAAGGAGTTTTAGTCTACCTGGGAATACATTCCCTGCACAAAAAAAAAAAAACCCAAAACCACAGGCTGTAGCTTGCAGTTCTGGCAGAAGGCAGACTTATGCTTTCCATACCACATATAGCAATTTAAGACACTGAGTGAAGAGTATGAATCAAACACAAGCATCAAACCTACTATAAATTAGATTATTATTTTGCCAGTAGGGTACCTGTATCATCTGGTAATGTCCACATCAGACAAATGCCCTCGGGAAATAAAAACCACAATGAATTTAAAAGTTCTATGAAATGTTATGCTGTGTAGAGAGATTGCCAAACAAAATGAGAAGCAGGGAACTAGAAAGAAATGCAGAAATAAAAGGGAAATAATTGCAGCCAATGATCACCATCGAGAATTGAGAAAGGAAGACTTTAAGCTTTTATGTTTTGTGGGTGTAAAATATCTATGAGTAAAACTTATTCAAGACTGATCCGAAGAGAGGAATTCAAAACTCTGTCTGGCATCCAGGAAGAATTAGTAGCATAAAACAGGAGTTCTGAGAACATGTGGGTTTACATGGAATTAAGGCCTGGAGAGAGAGAAGAGGAGGATGAAGCAGTATTAGAGGCAGTTATGGATGACAATTTCCTAAACTATTAGATGGATTTACAAGTTTGTATCCATCCGCTCCTTCATGTAAAGTCTTCCAAGGAGGCACCGATGTCTTCCACAGGGCCACTGCAGTCAGCTAGGGCAGGGATTATGGAGCTGTTCTACACTGAACTTCAGAAATTTTCTCATTTGAATGCTGCACACAGTTTTAACTACACTACATACCATAGGTCTCACCAGATGAACCACTTCGGTTGACATTCAAATCATCAATCTGTTACTTTCCTTGTTGACTGCTAAAAATTAAAGATTTATTCATGTAATTCACTACAATTATTTACAGATTACATGCATATACCCTCTTGTTGCTTTAAAAATTGAGATAGTGGCATAACCAGCCTTGAAGGTAGGGGAATTGGGGAAGAAATTTTGAACTTCATCTGGTTCCACAGCATTACAAACAGAAGTAACAGCAAGTACATTAATAAGGACAAAAGGAACTGTAAACTGCTACACTGCATTAGCACTTCAGTTTTTGAAATTGTAAGACTAGCAATTAATTATGAAATATAATTTAAATTTCTAGTGTACTTTCTACTATTTACTTCAGAGAAGTCTCTGAGAAGTACAGGCTACAGTCTTGTGACAGAGACAGATCTGTGCTGGAGAAGTTCCACCTAATTTGAAAGAAAAAGCTATTGAAAATTACATTTGGCTCATCAAGTGGACATAAAAAGCTACAAAGTACTGTTATCTGCCATTACTGCCTCTTCTCCTAAGAAGGACATCATGACCATCTCCTCTCCAGAGCTCAGATCCAAAACAGACCCTGCCCCACCTAACCTCTCACCTGGCTTAGGGGATGGTTATTCACCTGAAGATGTGCAGCTGTATAAGAGGGTAATCAGCTCTGGCCCCAACAACTCTTCCAGCAAGAGCAAGTACAACCATGAGACAGATTAGAAACATTTATATTGGTATCCTTACATGAGGTTTTGCAGCAACAAGCTTCAGTCATTGTGTCTATTTGACTATCTGTGTTGACATATGAACTGATTTAAAAATTATAAATAAAAAAATAAATAAGAGGTGTTTTAAAGCTGAATTGCTTGCTTGCTTGTGGTCTGAAAGGCAGATTTACATAAGGTATCCCCAGCAGAGGATTGTGAATGAAAAGAGAAGGCAGAAAATTTATTCTGGACAGGATGGTAATAGGTAATTACAGCCTCACCCACCATTTCCTGCTGTTTTAATCCCAACTCTGCCCTGACCATGTACCTTGAAAATATCTTTCTGGGAATACTGACAGAGAACTGTGCACTGTCCACAGAACTAGGATGACTCACAAAAAACACTTGAAGATCCTTCTTCTAAGCAGCCCAGCTAAGATTTTCAGAAGTGCATTGACTATTTACACACAAGGGCCTTCAGAAAAAGTGTCTTCTAAAGCTGAGATTTTCAACAGTACTTAAGAATTGTTTAGACTGGTAAACTGTGTGCAAGAGGAGTAGATCTAGGCAGCAAACAGCTGTTACTGAGTAATACCTATGTTTCATTACTTGGAGGTTACTTCATACTGGAACTTGTCTTGTCCCATGGGCTGGATCATCATTAGTGATATGCTAGATGCATTCCTGCAGGGCATCCTTCAGTTTGGTCTTGTCTGATATTAATCTGGGTTCTGCATTCTTGAGACTGCTCTGAGCTATGTGAAGTCTTGCCACAGACCCTCTCTGAAAAAGCCACTAAGAATTTCAACTCTCTGAATGTTCAGCTATCCCATTACATTCGTCCTGGTTTGCATGAGAACAGAACTAATTCTGTTCAGTGATTTTACTTTTCAGCTCAGTTCTTCTAATTTACAGCACTGTCTGAAGTGAGCAGCCTGTTTTCACAGACAGTGTCTGCTGCTGGCAGTGATAACACCCCATGGTTAGAGTTACTACCAAGGATTGGTGTGCAGACCAAGGCCACTGCTGAATCTTGTGTACCACGTTAGGGGGTGCAGAAAGTAAAGGCCACACCTGCAGGGAGGAGCAGACAGGACAGGTGACCCCAAACTGACCAACGAGGGATTCCATCCCATATATATCGTATTCGGTATAAAGCTGAGGGATCATGAGGATCTCATCCCTCTTTGCTGACTTTGCCAGCTTTGCTCATCTTGGCCTGGGGCCTCTGGTTTCTTCCTCGGAGCATCTGAGGAGGACTCTGTTCATTCCGCCTTCAATCCTGATCTGTGTGTTCCTGAATCCGGTAGCAGAATCCTGCTCCTGCTCCACAGCATCAGTGGTGACAATGATGTAATTTTCAACAGAGGGTTGTGTTTGATACTAGTTTTGTATATATCTGTATATATTCCATTTTTATTCTTATTTTCATTTTTTATTAAAGCTGTTCTAGTTTCCTTTTCTAATCGCTAAGTCTCTCTGCCTTATTCCCTTTCTCTTCCCCTTTGGTGAGGGAGGGGGGTTAACAGAGAGCATCTGTTATAGGTCTAAGGGGCTGCCCTGACCCTAAACCGTGACAACTCAGCATCCTTCTTAGCTGTGTACTGATATCAGCATGATCAGATAGTAGTAGCAAGTACAGAGCATGTAGACACTCTTGAACCAATTATGTCACTGTTTTAACAAATCAGAGAAACGAGGTTTCAGACACCGAGTTCTAGAAAACCTGCACGTTGCACAAATTTTTCTTTTGAGATGTGAATCAGGAAAAGAATGTTATTTTAAAAGATAAACTTCTGACCTCAACAGCAGAGCCCCCCAAAGTAAATTCTCATCATGTATGTCTGCCAAAGTGCAAACACAAGGCAGATTTAAATGAGATAAAGAGCTGGCACTCAATACTTGAAGATTTTTATTTTTTTTTTATCTGAAACTAGAGTCTATGCATTTCAATGGCTCTTTAATTGGATCCAAAAAATGCCTACCAGTCTTAATGAACAATGCTTGTACACACATCACAGATAAAATCATGCAAAATCTATTAGAGTAAGACATACAAATACATGTTTTTCAGATCGGAAAATTTATACTTTTTAAAGCAATGTTAGATCAGCTACACTAATATTCACACTATTATTTTGCTTTCTTATATGTTAATCATATACGAGCGTCTCCTTAAAATACAGTATGAAGCCAGTCGGTTTTGTTTTCTCAATAAAATGTATGCCTCACTTCTGTGTAAAAGATTAGGTGTGAAATAACCTCAGATTGGCAGACTTTAACAGATCCTCTGTTCTGAGTACTCAGGCAGTCTAAGTGTATGAGAGCCAAAAGTAAGTTACAAACTGCAAAGAAAAAGTGCAGATTTGTTCCATGGTCAAAAATCACGCCTCTTAAATCATAATGACATTTCTTGTTTCAAGTTGTGCCCATTCAGTTGTGTCATGCTAGTCACTGTGTTCCTGGTATTGCTTTTCAGGGAAGCCATTTGAATGGCAGAAGAGTTGTGCAAGTAGCTGGCAGATCTCTCTTGATGAGCTTTCCTCTTGCAGTGCAGCTGATTGTTGAAATGTCTTCTAAAACT
The DNA here is from genome assembly GCA_033439905.1 of Ceryle rudis. Lineage (NCBI taxonomy): Eukaryota > Metazoa > Chordata > Aves > Coraciiformes > Cerylidae > Ceryle > Ceryle rudis. The sequence goes on along the minus strand of JAAGNO010022677.1, from coordinate 8,225 downwards.
CTCACTGAGAAAATACAGGGCAAATGGGTTGACACAGGAGTTGCAGAAACTTAGCACTCGGGCCACTAAGGTAACAATCATATGTCCTGTTGATGGATCAATCTTATTGTAATTAAAAGATCGGTACATGTATAGCACGTGGTTAGGAAACCAGCAGATAGCAAAGAAGCCAACAAAAACTAGAACAATTTTTGCCAGACGTTTCCGAGTTTCCATCTAAAAAGATGAAGAGAACCCAAATGAACAACAATAAATAGAACTACTCCACATAACAGACTTCATCAAAATACATAGCATTTTGATTCATATTAGCTTTAACAACTATCATAAGTAAGGCCAGTAAAAATGCTTCCTTCAGGGGCTGAATTACTTTTTCTACCTCATTTGCTTTCTTTTCCCAGTTTCAGTTTACTTTCGGTGAAAGATCCTAGCTGTCTGCAGTTAACAGAAGGTTGCTCTTTCTATACGATATCTGCAGCAAGAGTAAATCACAACCCAAGCAAACGTTGGCTTTAGCTTTCACACACACCAAAGGATTTCAAGAAACACAATCTTCTCTGATGAGTTCTCAGTGCTTGGCTTGAAACTTAGCTTTAGTTAGAAAGCTATTTAGAAACTGTTGGCTTTGAAATCTAGAGACATTGTGAGTGAAATGTGAGACATTGTTAGGGTATTAGCCATACAATGGTACTTACATCCCATTATTTTGCCCGGAACACTTCAGATTGCACCTCTTGATGCAGATATCAAGAGTGGCTGAAAAGTTGGCAGGAGCCTACACAAGTGGTTCCAAACTCAGAGAGGGAGAGAAACTGGCCAGGTAGAAGGCACCAAGTGGAAGCAGAAACTTTCTACATATTCCTTCCAGAAGATTTGTTACGTATGTTAGGTACCAGTTTTACAAAGGCAGGAATGTTTTCTGGCTTTGCTCACTTTTCTGAAAAAAAATCGAGTGAATATATTCTAACAGGGTTTCAAATTCTGTGAAATAAATCTGTAAGTAGTTTTCTTGGCTCTGCCTATACCAAAACCAGTGGAGAATTCACAAAAGATGGGAACGCTCTACCATTCCAATTTCATAGGATTTGCACTCAGACAAATTGCAGGTGTAGAGGTATGGTGTGAAAATTACACTTTTGTACTATGGCCTAAAGAAATGTGAGTTCATATTAACAGTCTGAATATACTTCTTCTTGCTGGGAGATATGTAAGTACATCAGAATTTTCCATTCTTCTGAGCCTCATAGATTAGCAAAAAGAAAAAAAAAAAACTAACTAGAATGAAAAAAATATGCTCTTACTTTGAAAATACATGTGGACTCAGAAATTTGATATAAATTAAATATTGTTTCCATCCTGAGGGTTCAGCCAAAAGGCTCTTTATATTTCATGGGAAAATAAAATAATACATGAAGCACTATTGCATATGCATTTTTCACAAGAAACAGACTACAGCAGAAAATAAATGCTAAGCAAAAGGACATGAGGGAATGTGATCTTTCTTTTTAAAAGAATATGTACATGCTATATATGCAAAGAGATTTCAGTGAGTATAAAATTATTTTCTAAAATATTGGCAAAGAAAACCCTTCCAAATAGTTTTAATGGGCATAAGTATTTTTCTCTATCGATACTAATGCTTTTGTAAACCGGTTGAGGCACTTTCACTGCAAAAGCTGTTGTTTGTATATGTAAATGTTCCTGTTAATGAACAGCTTGTTGCTATCTTACTGCTTCATGCGCCTTACAAGGAACCTGGCTTTGTCCAGCATGACAAAAGGTTTGTCTCAAAGTTATACAGAACCTATACCGAAAGTTTTATAGCATCTATAATACAAAGGGTATTAGAAAAGTGCAAGTTCAGGACTGTACCCAAGAAAGAATTACTGAGAAAGTAAAAAAAAAAATCAGTTCATGATCTGTGTTCTTATTTTAAGCACTTCTTGGTCTGAAAAGAATCTTACTTCCCCTAAGAAAACTTCTTTCCTGACTATGTCAGGTTTTTTCATTTCTAAGCACAAATAGAAGATCAATAATTCTCAAAAAGTTCATGTAAGATTTCTTCTCAAAATGGCTGCCTATAGAGATAGGTGAAAGCATTAGCATTAACTACAAAAACATTGTTCCTCTGTAAGAGCACAAGTAACAACACATACAAACACATATAAAAATCCCATTTCTTGATAGGAATATGCATTGATGGCATTGAATTTATATTTTTCCTTCCTTGTAGTCATTTACATACTGGTCTTTATACTGAGTAATTGTGGTAACAAGGAGATTTTTCACATAATCCGCAGTTTAGTTCCTGCGTGTAGAAATTGAATTAATCCTCTGTGAAATCCCACAATTTGGATGTTATAGGTCCTGTATTTTCATTTGTAAGTATACGCACAAATTTTTCCATTCAGGATATAAAAAAGAAAATGGCTTACCTGTCTTTTGCAATGCTCACTATATTCTCCAGGTATGTTGTGAGCACTTTTTATTAAACTCTTTGCAATATGATAGTAGTAGATACTAATAATGGCAAGAGGTATAAGGAAATATACAAGGAAAATCAGCACAGAATGGATCTTTGGGTGCATGTCATCCGTCATGGGGTACGGTACGCATGCTGTGAAAGTGGCATTATCCACATCATTGACATAGGCCAGTTCAGAGAACACTGCTTCAGGAACTGCTAGGAGCATGGAGATTACCCATATGGCAATGGCTTTAAGACAGGTCCATAGCACTGCACTGGAGGTCTGGATGTCCATAGGATTTACAATTGCTTTGTACCTGAAATTGATCAAAATGGAGATACAAATTAAAAGGTTCAAGTTCAAGATGTGATGCACAATGACACTTCATACCTTTGACTAAAATAATGTTTTGTTCTTATTTGAAATATCGTGGGGTTGTAATCTTTCTTAAATTTGAATTCTCCAAATGTGTGGCTTCAACTGTATATATAAGCATCAGAGATGGCAAAAGGAGCCCTGAATACAAGCTGTGGCTGTAGATGCCAGTTCTGTGCTAGCCTGGTGAAAGCACAGAGGCAACCATGACTCTAAGCAACCTTTCTCTAAAGCCCCACAGCAGATCCCCAAATGAACATACTACCTCCATACTTCCACCTCACTCTCATACCAGCACATGCACACTGGAGTTTGCTTCCTTCCTCATCTCCCACAGACCAGGACTCCCTCCTGCCCACCACCACAGCTTTCCCATTCTCAGACTCCACCAACCTCCCTGGGAGCACAGGGCAACAATTAGCATTAAACCCCTCTTGTCAGATAAGCAAAAAAATGCTGCTGTGGTGACTCTTGCCTTTTGACCCCAGCACTTTCTATACACAGATATACTGTCCCGATTGTAATGCCTGGAATATACACATCTTCATAAAGGCAGGCAGGAATGACTCCCAACAGCCTGTGCAGAAGTATTAAACTCTTAAATAAACTAAAATTTCCACATCAATAGTTGGAAGCTGCTACTCTATATTGCATTCTGGGAAAGTTTCTCGTAATATATGATAATATATAAACCTTTCCAGAATTGATAATTACACTACCATTACAATGAAAACAGGAAGAATTGCAGAGAATGGAAATATCACACTACAGTAAAGTAAAACAAATGAATAGAAGTAGACTCTGGTCAGGAATTCTTTTATTAAAAAAAAAAATTGTTGCAGAAAGTGATACAAATTAAAATTTTCCACAAGAAAAGGTCAGTTTTAAAAGGTTAAACACACTTTGAGATAAATATTTCAAAGATACCTCAATGTTTTGCTTAGACTTTCAATTTATTTTGAAAACTTTTTTCAAAATGTAAGTATGGTTTAATATTTTTATTAAAAGCTGAACATTAAACAAAACATTTCAGCTTGTCTAAGCTGTGGTAAATTGGAAAGTTGCTTTATCTGATGGGGTTATTTTTGATTCTTCATTTTTTTTGTTTCCAGTTTTGATTTGATTTGGTATTTTTTTTCTGAAATTGCAGAAGTTTTGGAAATGGAAAAAATTATTTTTCTTTAATATCAAAAAAAGAGTTTAACATGAAGAAGGGAGTCAGGAGAGATTCATACTCCAGGTACATGACTTTATTTTTCTTAAGGTCTTTCTAGTCAGTGGAAATGTACTTTCAAAGACTGATTCAGATTTTAGGTGTATTAACTCACTCTCTGAGGTGCTTATTTTTTTCTGTTAGCTATATGATGAGCTTAAAGTAAGAAGAACTGTAACTTAGAAGTCTCGGTGATAAAACTCCTTATCCATGCATGTAGATACTTATACATATATATACAAATATAAATATGTATCAGCATGAACAGGTGTTCAAATACATACCAATGGTTAGGTTATGGCTAAATATAGCATAGTTGCTAAAGGGAATGCTGAGAAATGAAGTTGTGATCCCAAATAACTTTTATGGATGATTTGCAGGTCCAGGCAGGTACTTCATAGCCCCTCAACAACTTCAGCAGATGTTTGAGGAACTGAGGATAAAAGCTGTATCCCCATGCAGCAACTTTTGAGTTTGCTGGCAACCAGTGATGCAATTAGCAATGCCATGAAAAAGTCTGGAGCAGATCACTGGTTTGGTACTCTAGCAATCTTATTCATCAGAGAATCTTTGAGTCAAAATGTGCCTTGGAGTCCTCTTTCTCAGGACTCTGATAAATTGTCTTGTCACTAAATAATGAAAAATAATGGCCATTTATGTTCATATCCTCTCTGAATAGGAAGAGAGAGGACTTTCACTGTGTCTTCATCCACATCATGGAGCAGAAAATAAAACTCAGTAAACTGTCTCTGTTAATGTATGTTTACCATTTCTTCTAACACACAGTGAGAAACTCCCTGGACACTGAGGTGTAAAGAAATCCTTTATTACTGCCATAGGAAGGGTAGAAGATTCTGCACAAAGCATGAATGCTCCTCAGAAGAAACTGTGACCTTATTATTCAATAATTTGCTTCCTATTGCTGTCTGCCTTGATTTCATTACATAAAGGCAGATGTTTCATTTAATTCAACAGAGATGACGTCAAGTCCTTACATCTGTTCATTTCTTTAAAACTTTACATTGCTGGGGAAGAGCTGGTTTGGGGGCCTTAGGGGGTGGGGACGATATTGGATAAAAAATAATGGTTTTTACTACAGACTTTTTTTCCCTCTTTTTTTCCATTGCAATTCTTCAAACTGTTTTGACTATAGCCCTATAACCCAAGACAATGACCATGTCACAATTAATTCTTTTAGCAGCATTTAGTCTGATCTAAATGGGAGACTTTTCCAGAATCCTTTACATTAGCAAATGTGGCATATATTTGTGTTTTGGAATATATAGCTGCTTCAGCAAATAGCATGCTTTCCCCTGATCTATGACTGATTCTAAGGTGGAAGGAATTGGAGCAGAGTGCCTTTTTTCACAAAAAAACAGCTGGGCTCAGACCAAAAATATTCTTTAATCCTATCAAAATTCTACTTGTTATGTTAGCTGACTACAAAATGGCACTCTTCTTCCTAGGATTCAGCTCTGCACAGTACTCAATGTCAATGAGAAGGAAAAGGCACTAACTGCTTTATAAAATCTGTCATCTTGTTTACATCTCTGAAAAGATACCGAGTAGAAAGAGACAGGTTACACAGAATATCAAATGAGTGAAATTAGAATTGTTCCCAAAATGAACACCCAGCCTCTTCCTTTGTAAGGTTAAAACATAACTCCAACCATTCAAATTACAAAGTGCATATTTTGTATCAACAAAGCAACACTGGTAAATTAGAGTAAGGGTGCAAATTATTTAGTCAAATTAGTAAGCAAAATCCATCTTTTCCTTTACTTCACTGATGTGAAGAAAATTATAGGTTGCCATGAAGTTCAGGAAATAATTATAAATATGCATTTGGTTTTAATTAAAAGCATTCACGTAAATTCTGTCTTCCTTCATCCTCTATCATTATCACTGCTGACAAAGGCACCCGACTCAGGAAACACTTTTTAAGTTTCCTTTCTTTGGAGCTGTGGTTTCTGCCAACAGACACAAGCACAAGCTTGCCCATTCTGCAGATTGCACATTTTCATTATAAAACAATCTTTTCTATACAACTGCAAAAAAAATTATGAAAAAAATATCCTCTTCCTCCATAGTTATGTTGCTACCTTCTAAACGATAGCTTATCAACTTCTCTCTATCTTTGTTTTCAAAGGCCTTTGTAAAAATATTTCTCAGCTCCCAATTAGAATGGAAAGCTCTACTCCTGTCTCTGCTGCATCCACAATGCTATTACCCTTGACTTCAAAAGAAGCTACTCTGTGATTAGTCCTAAGCTGTCCCTCCATTGAAGTGCTACCTCTTTTTCTAGAGTACTTTGTTGTGATGACCTTCAAAAACAAATTAAAAAGAAAAAGAAAAAAAAAGAACAAGGCCAATACTTAGGCAGCCACTGGACTATGACTACAGCCTACCATTCTAATCAGAATCACTTCAATATCTCCTTGCCCTTTTGTTTCTGTATCTTCTGCTGTCTCTACTTAAAACCCCTTCAGGTCAAGGACTTTCTTCTTGTTCCTGTTCACATAACACCTACCGCAAATTGGACCATAATTTATCACCTAGTTTCCTACACACCGTAACAATGCAAATAAATAAATATAATAATGAAGTGTCATATACCAAACAGAGATCTAATTCAGGAAAGGCACAGCCATACTTCTTTGATTTAATTTGCATCTTAATCCTGGAGCTGGAGGGTTTGGTATCATTTGCTTTATTATGATGTTTCTGTTTTAAGTGATAGTGATGTGTCACAGTACTGCATTTCTCACAAATTAGAGTAATTTACAAAACCATTTATAAGTTAGCATTTTATTGTGACATCACATGAAGATTTAAAAGACAAAAAGACAGCATTTAGCCTAACAATATAAAAGGATATAAATATATCTGAATAGGAGACATGGCTGTAGAGTCAGTATTTGTTAAAAATACTAATATTATGTCCAGTTGTAGTCCTCTCCAATAAGGTAGAATGAAATTTTGGATGGGGCCAAATCCCTTTTCCTTGTAGGGGCAGTTCTGTTTACTCAACTCCGGTTCAGTACTTAAGAGCACAATTTATTTAGATGAGAACTACATGGAATTATTTGATGTCCACTGTCATGAGATCTTTTTTTCACAACACACAAACAGTCTGAGATTTGCATTTATTCTATTTTATTCTTAAAACTTCTTGCAATTTAAATAGATTTGTTTATATATATAGTTAGTCCAAATATTTTTGTTCTGTGCTTGCAAGCACAGAGAATTGCATTCATCAGGAATGAGCACCTCAGAGGTCTGACAGATTAATATAATGAACAGCATTTGAAATGAAGACTTGCAGACCATGTGTAGATACAATTAAAATTAATGTTAATGGCATGTGTTCTGTGTAGCTCAGGGGGAAAATCCTAAGATATTCCTAAGTGGAAAAATTTTTCCAGTCTATAGAAATACTCTCTATTGAGCTAAACACTACCAATAATGCTTCAACAAAAAAGTCTGATTTAGTCTTCTAGGTTATGATTTTTCCACCCTGAGAAGAATCAAAACACGAGTTTCCCAGGAAGGTTTGGGTTTTTTGTTTGGTGGGGTTTTTTTTGGGGGGGTTTGTTTTGGTTTTGGTTTTGGTTTTGGTTTTGGTTTTGGTTTTGGTTTTGGTTTGGTTTGTTTTTTTTTTTTTTTCCTGCATGGAATATGTTACCTGTCTTGTCCACCCAGTGTTTCAGAAGAGATATTTTCTCTTTTGTTTCCATCTTCTCTTCTCTCACTTCTTCTTTCTCTCAACATTCACCTCACAATAACTATATTTCTTACATGCTCATACAAATCTTACAATGCTGTCTCCCTGCCTGCAAACTGGCTTTTTAGTTCTACTTGTCTAAGACCATTTAACTGGACTAGTTAAAAGTGCCACCAGTAATTTGTTCAATTCTCCTCACCCCAGAGCAGTAAATCATTTCACTGGCTGTTACTCAGAAAAGTTCATATATGCCAGTCCTAGTGCATTTATAGTTAAGTTTTGTAATTCCAAGTAACTGATAAACATATTTTTACATATATTAAGATAGCCAAATATGTCTTCAATAGAGTTGCAGTTTAACTTTCTAAAGAGGAGAGGAGAGGAGAGGAGAGGAGAGGAGAGGAGAGGAGAGGAGAGGAGAGGAGAGGAGGGGAGAGGAGAGGAG